>JAUTXW010000891.1:0-10379 GCA_030620095.1 Kuschelorhynchus macadamiae | reverse complement strand
TACAGTCCCTCGATTTACTCTTTTAAGTACCCTTACAAATAAGGTTAGAAATCGTCCCGCATTCTCAAATTATGTCCTGGAGTTCCCCCTAATTGCAACAAATCATATTCTAATTCTATTTATCGGTTTAATAATACAGAGAAGTACCATTTTAAGAAGATTTGATTACGTAATTATGTGTTATAAATAGCCTTAATTTAAAAAAAATACCACAGTGTAGAAACATGTTTCATTTTAAACTAACCTAACCTAACCTAACATTTATGTTTAAAATGTCTTTAATTTTTTTGCTTTAGTATATAACAGAATGTTCGGATAATCAATTTAATTAATAAAAAAATTAATGCTGAAAATAATGAATTTAGAATATGGTTAATGCGCCTACAACGCATGAAAATTTGTTGTGTCCCGCATTCGTAAATGAAAAAGTTGGTAGCCTTATGCATATGCATATTTTCTAAAACGTAAAGCAGTTCAGGTGAAAATTCGAGAATTTGGCAACACTGCCAGATGAACAATATTGGAATCCAATGCGACAGATGTCAAGATTTGCCGAAAGGCGGGATGTATCGTTTCGCCTACTGTAGTAGTTTATTTCGCGTGATTTTCTCGTATGTCGGTCGCTGGTCGTCGGCGATGTGCGTTTTCGTGGGCTGGCTGGCTGCCGTAGAGAACATCTAAATTTAGGCGGTTGGGATATATCGCCTTTAAAATGCACAGGTTTTGCATGTAATCGATGTTTATTTAAATGTTAGGAATTTCTAAGGGAAACGCACGGGTTTTTTAAAGTTTTGTATATTTTGTGATGTTAAACGGTTAAATATTGTTTAATTGATATGAGATATTAGATTTTTTGGGCAGTATTTAGGCACGATTATTCAAAAGGAGGTGGCGCCTACCTTGCCTACCCTGACGAGCCGCCACTGAATTTGGATAGTGAAAAAAATGATGGTTCTCATTGGGTAGCTTACATAAAAAAGCAAAAAGATGTCGTGTATTTTGATAGTTATGGTAATCTCAAACCACCTCTTGAGTTGATCCAATATTTTAATACAAGTAAGGGTGTAAATATATATTACACCTATGAGGTCAAACAAAAATTTAATAACTATAATTGTGGACAGCTAGCTCTTAGTTTTCTATATAAGCACATGAAATAAATTATTACGGCATTTCTTAAAAATTAACAGAATGTCTACAACATTTACGCTTACAGGGAATTCTTCTATTTTATCATCTGATTTTAATCCTCCCATCTATTTGGATGACGACAAGCAATATTTATTAGGTTTAGCTGATTTTGAGTCATTTATGAGTATCCCTAATATAGAGGATGGAAACAATAAAATTTACGTAGATGGTAAAGTGATTGTTATTCCGGATGGAACTTATGACATAAAAGACTTAAGTACATTGATAAATAACAAACTGCATGAAATTTTTACTATAGAACCCTCTTCGTTTAGATTAACGACAAATCTCAATATCCTAAAATGCAGTAAAGAAATTGATTTCACAAAAGATGATTCAATAGGAAACCTTGGTTTTAATAAACGGAAAATTAAGCCTCATGAATGGAGTGAATTGATTGTAACATTTGTGTAGGTTCATTTAACAATAGCAAATCAGTTCACATAATTCACCAATTTTTTCCAACGGTACCACCAGGGTATAAAATAGCGGAATCACCATTACCTATATTATACTTTCCAATTAGCGTTCAAACAATCAACAACATTACTGTAAAAATAATTGATCAAGACGGTCACCTTATAAATTTCAGAAACGAAACCATTACCGTAAGATTACATTTAAAAACTAACAACAATGGTTATTAGATATAATAGACCATTTGTATCTAAATTTGAACCTATTACCGTAAGTAAATCTTATAAAAAAGAAAAACTTAACCACAAAGTTAGTAGTTCCAAAAACATCAAACGGTTAACAACAAAAAACCATCAGTTTCTGAAATCGTTGGGTTTTAAAGTTTTAAAGAATCACCATTACCTATATTATACTTTCCAATTAGCGTTCAAACAATCAACAACATTACTGTAAAAATAATTGATCAAGACGGTCACCTTATAAATTTCAGAAACGAAACCATTACCGTAAGATTACATTTAAAAACTAACAACAATGGTTATTAGATATAATAGACCATTTGTATCTAAATTTGAACCTATTACCGTAAGTAAATCTTATAAAAAAGAAAAACTTAACCACAAAGTTAGTAGTTCCAAAAACATCAAACGGTTAACAACAAAAAACCATCAGTTTCTGAAATCGTTGGGTTTTAAAGTTTTAAATAATGGATATTTTAAACGTTAATGAAAGTCTATATGTTGACAACTCTGTAATTGGCTCCGAATTACATACCTATCAACCATTCATTTCTTCAAAATTTGATTATAATGATGAAATACGTATTCCAATCCAAGAATTAGACACATACACATTACCTTCAGAAAGTATTCTATATATAGAAGGAAATCTCGCTAATCAAGAAGGAAAATATACAGAAAAATTAAGATTTGTCAACAATGGTATTGCGTTTTTGTTTCGAGAAATACGTTATGAATTAAATGGAGTAACTGTAGACTCTGTAAGAAATGTTGGTTTAACATCAACACTCAAAGGATATTTATCTTTTAATAACAATGAAAGCGTAAAGCTTCACAATGCTGGGTGGTTTCCCAACAGAAATGAAGCAGACAGAATTTTGGTAGATAATAAAGGTAAATTTAATGTATCGATACCCCTAAAGATGCTACTTGGATTCTTCGAGGATTATAAAAAAATTATTTTAAATATGAAGCAAGAATTAGTACTCATCAGAGCAAGTAATGATTTAGATGCTGTGCTCTTTATAGATGATACGGAACCCAAAACATTAGAACTTCCTACTCCAAAAGTCACGATTGAAAAATTGTATTGGAAAGTGCCACATATCGAGGTAGATATTCCTCAACAACTTGCCTTAACGAAAATATTAGAAACAAACAAGGAAATATTGTTAGGATTTCGAAGCTGGGAATGTGTTGAATATTCCGAATTACCTGAAGCAACGCATCATACATGGCCGGTAAAAACAACTAGTAAACTGGAGACGCCCCGTCATGCTGTTATTGCCTTCCAAGTTAAAAAAAGGACATGAGTCAATTTGATAACGTTGACCTAAAGGAAAATTTTTCCAAAAAAAAGGAAAATTAAAAAAGGACATGAGTCAATTTGATAACGTTGACCTAACAAACATAAGAATTTTTTTAAATTCTGAGAGATATCCATATCACGATTTATATTTAAATTTTAAAGAAAACAAATTTTCTGCTCTATATGAAATGTTTGCCAATTTTAGAAATTCTTACTATGGATTGACAAGTGAACCAATTTTTGCGCCTGAAAAATTTAAGACAACTTCGCCTATTTCACACATTGATTGCTCTCATCAGAAGGAATCGCTTCAAAGTGGTTCTGTAGTTATAAGAGTTGAATTTGAAACAAATGAAAATATTCAAAAAAATACCTCTGTTTATTGTCTCATCCTCCACGATAAAATATTTAGCTATAATCCTCTAACAAAAATAGTTAAACAACTTTAATACGCATGCGTCAGTTTTAATATTTATAGCATGACACAAAGAAATTTCTTTCATTATGGATTATATGCATCGGTTAATCATTTTTCAACACAAATTACAAGAGTTAAAGAAACAGATAGAAGAATACCAATTAAATTTGAAATGGTAAAAAAATTTCACTATTTAAAGATATGAAATTGTAGATATACAAGGATTTAAAGTGGAGAACAATAAGTTAATTGTTAAAGAATTGGCAGCATACGATGGGTTTAAAATCAGCCACCACATATTTAAAGCGCCCTTTCCTATTAATCATTTACCATCAAAACTATACAGCAACGCTATTTGGCTAATGAACAATCATCATTGTATCGATTGGGATGAAGGATTTACTCCTTATCATAGATGTCGAGATGTTATCAGAAATTTAACCGAAAAAGTCGACTTTATCTATGTTAAGGGTGAAGAAAAGGCGGAATTTGTCAGAAAATATTCTCAAAAACCAGTTATTGAATTTGATGAACAGCCAGCTTTACAGAAATTGGAACCATGCTGCTTTTATCATCAGAAAAATCCATGTTTTTGCATTAGCAAATGTCTTTTCATTTGTATAACTATTTTTATGAAATAAAACGATTCGTTTTAAAATATATTTGTTTTATTGAATTATATTCCTTTATACATAATATATGTTCGCTTAACTCTAATTGTTTTAAATCATGTATAAATTTTCTTTCATTTTTACTTACCTATCTATACATGCCTTAACAGCTAGTTCACATAATTCTGCATGTTCCATATGGTGCAAATAAACAGTAATGTTTTGAGCTTCACTGCTTTGTCCGTCAAACGCAAAAAACTCAAGAGCAAGCTTTAGACATTATAGATTCTTCATACATTCTCTAACAACTTCCTCCATGATTACTAAAGTTCTTCCTCTTTTAAAATGTCTTTCACTAGAACGGGATCTTCAATATATTTTTTCAATTTAAGAAGATGATAACCAAATCCCAATCCCCTTATGTCATGAATAAGTTGTATTAAATCTAATGTTTCACAATATTTGTCACATGCAGATGCAACTCGCATACTCATTCGATGGTTCTCGTAATAATGACACCATTGTGGTCTGCTTGCATAGAATCCTGACAATAAGAAAATGATAACAAGTAGAATTCTTTACTTAACTTTTTAACAGCTTTCACTAACTTCCACAGCTTGTCAGCGGTGGTCCATCTATACGGTCACCCTCTTGAGTTATGATGGGTATAACACAGTAAGATTCTTTAGTAATTTCTTGTCACGTCTATAGCGTTCTGGTAGCTTTTCCCAAATTTGTAACAACTCCACTGACTCTACAAATCTTCTTAAGTAATTAAGAGGAATATTTTTTAGATCACCCACCGGAATGTCCCACAATGGCGCCGTTAGTGCTAAACAAATAACTTCACCAACACGTTCAATAATATCTTCGGTAGGTACTGTATTCAACGAACCCATCTGACTAAATTTAAGAGATGAAAATGATTTTTTGATCTGTTAGGTTGGCTGCTAGCGCTTAAATAAAACATCTCCCTCCGGATACACACGTAGAGTGGGGAAGACCAATCAGAATCAAGCAGAGTCAAGTAGGCGTGGCAGGGACAGGCGCAGAGTGGAGACCAATGAAAAAGTGAATTTGGGGGGAGCAAGACCTTCCCCCAATCCCTCTACTTTTTCAAATGCAGATAAATTTCATTTTCGCAATACAAGGAGATACATGACTGGTATTCTCATTGCGCATTTTAAACTGAACTTTGTACAGAAAAGTCCAATTTATTTCTGTAGCAAGGTTTAAAGCAACGATTGAATCATTCTCAACATGCATTACACTCTGTCAATGATTTTTTTTAACTATAAGATGTAATTTTTTATCTTTGTATATATGTTATTCTAATGTATGTGATTAAAGGCATAAGCAGAAGGGTGGTGACTATGGTGGAATCAGAAAACATTTTTTGCTTAATTATTGATGGATGTAAAGGAGTCGGAAAAAAAATGTGGCGGACCCTGCGGGGTTGTTGGGTAATAAAAATAAACAAATTGATTTTTCTGAATTAGATTTTGGAAATTATAATCGAGTTGGGGAGAATTTTAATGACTTTTAATAGACAGTTTAAAAGTAGCAGATAACATCCTGCGGAAAACAAAAAAATAGTGTATATGAGAGTAGAGGGGATTGGGGGGGTTAGTCTCGCTCCCCCGCCACTTTTCATTGGTCTTCCACTTCCGCGCCTGTCCCTGCCACGCCTATTGACTCTGCTTGATTCTGATTGGTCTTTACTCTTACGTGTGCATCCGGAGGAAGATGTTTTATTTAAGTGTTAGCAGCCAACAGAGCAATTCATTCTTACTGTAGTATCGAGTATTTTTAAAAAATAACGAAATTAAAAAATATATATTAATTAAAATGAGTTGTCGCCACGTTGTTTTGCTAAAATCAAGTGACCTACATTTTTGAGCAATTGGAAAAAATGTCTTCAATGTACAGATAAAATACTCTATTTCACGGTGGGAGAAAAAACATTTTCGACGTTAAACAAGCATGGTTAACCCATCTAGATAAAAACAATTTTGAAGGGTTCAAGACGATAGTGAAGATGAGGGGATACATAATTTCTTTGATGCCGTTTGTGGTGAAAAAGGTCTAGTAAATATTAAAATAAGTGCTAGTGATGCTGTTGAACCAACTTATCTACGCCATGAAGTTTGTGTTTTTCAAGATTATGTCGTCATAATGTCTTCGTTTGGTGGTGCTTATAGTTTGTACTTTGATGCTATTATTTGCACGCATTAGAAGCACCTTGGCAAACACAGTTTTGTGTCTACACATTACAAAGAGCAATGGAATGTTGTGAAAAAGACTTGCGCTGTAAATTATGCAATGACAATCTTTTTTCACTTCAGTTGCCCCCTGGGAAACTTGTGTAGTGTGTAATAAAACTGAAGAGAAAAAGTTGAAAACCATTTGGTGGACAAAAGTAATTTTGAATAAAGTTAAGCAAAAAAAGATGCAATACATTTTGAAAAGGATAGAATGATGGGATTATGGTGGAGGACTTGTAAATATATACAGTAACAAAAAAATTACCTAGGGTTTTTTTCTCCCACTATAAAAAAGCAGTAGAATATGCAGTGAAGTATAAAAAAAAAATTAGAAACCATTTAGTGGACAAAGTTATTTTAAAAATAAAATTGCAGAATAACCTTTACAATTAATTCAGGGAGATTAATCATGGTCGAGTGCTATTCAGAACTATTCGTGGACATTCAAGATTATAATTGTCTATTTTGACTTGGTCTCAAAGGAGCTTGCTATCTACGATGGTGTACACTTGGTCTAATTTTTCTTTTTAAGTCACCATTTAAAGAACCATGTTATCTGCCAAGGATCAAGAAATAGTTGATTGGTCAGAAGAATATCATAGGTTGGAATGACGTTAGATATATATAGAATTAAATGAAACAGAAGAAATACTCAAGAATATTGTAAAAAGACATATAGTAATCCGAAGATCTATGTCAAAGGCATTACAAAGATAAACTTTTTAAGAAAATTTTCACCCCAGAGCTGATCATAAGCATTCCAGTCAACGAGGAACCCAAACTACGCAAATTTAAAAATTCCAGAATGTTATTTTCATAAAAATTTAAGTCCTTGGCATTGTGCCTTGGCTAATATAAAAATATATGATTATAAAAATATTATATGATTATAAAAATTGTTATAAAACTTGTTAAATGAAAAAAAAAATAGAAGTAGATTTATCACAAGACAATTTAATTATTAATAAAATATAAGAAAAATATAATTAATTTTTGTTTAAACACATAATAAAGAATATTATTATCATACATAATTTTTTTTTTTAGTCCCACACACTTTCATATTTGATATGCTCCTTAGTACGTTTTATTGCACCAATTAAATGCGGACGCAAAAAAAAAAGAAACAAAATAAAATTTAAGAATATTTATTATACATCGAATTAATATTACTAAAAAATATATTTAAAATTACCTTTTTGCACTTTGTATTGTATTATAATGGTCATTTACATTTAACATATAAATTATAATAGTCTTCTGCTCCTAAAACTAAAAATTATATTTGAATTGAACGGTCTTTTGCACAACCTTTTGGGTTGTTTTCTCTTGGCACTTATTGGGATTGACACTAACGGCTATTATCCAATTTGAATGAGTCCATTGCTTACCTTTATACCAAATAAAAGTTCTAAATCGTGCAGAAGTCTTAGCACGACCTCATCCACAGTTTCTGACCATTCTGATGGAGCTGATGCTGGGGTGATGTTTCTGTTGGTGTAAGCTCTGGTGACATCAACTGCTGTTGTCGATGTGGAGTCATGGATACTCCAGCTGAAGTTGTTTCTATTACCTCCGGTAAACACCACTTTGGGGGACATTGGTATTTCGGCAGATGTTCCTGGTTCCTCCTGAGAACACCACATTTTGGGTGATATTGGTACTTCTACTGAAGTTGTTTGTTTCTCAGGTATACACCACATTTTTTCGGATATTTGTACTTCCAACTGAAGTTGTTGGTTCTCGTTTGCTTTATGACATTTGATGCAAAACAATCTAGACTGAATCAAATGACAACGACTGAATATTGCAGTAGAATCACTATAATATAAAGCAAAAAAGAGACAGTCCCAACACGCCTAAGTACCACCCAAGTCGAGTTGTACCAAAAAAAAAAAAAAAATCGAGGTTGGAAAAAAACAAATAAAAAAGAGTTTATAATTGCCCGAGTTCACGTCAGGAGGTATTTGACACCTTCAATTGAAGCCTTGGTACCACGCTGTACCAGCCAACCAACCTTGCCAGTGGGCGTGACTTAACAAGAAGTGGTTTTAAGCCGCTTTCGAGTTTATGTACCGTCAGTTGAAAGTCGTATTTCTTGTGTACGCCAGTTCCTATCGTACTTCTAAGTGTCTGCGGTGAATGCTCTTGTGTAATTGTATTTTCGTTCTTTTTAGACTGCAAATCCCTAGTTATACTACTCCTAAATATTATGTTTTGAGTGTTGAAAATTTGTCCTACATTGTGTGATCTAGTTTACAGCTTTCTTTCGTTTGCTTGATTTTTGCAGGTTTGATTTTTATTTTTACCACTATGAATTCTCTAACTGACTTTGATTTGAATTTGATTTTACCTTATTTGATTGGAAGAGGCTTGCCCAGTTCATGATTTAATGGATTCTCATTTGTATCAATTAAAACCGGACGCGTTAGAAAAATATTTTAATGAGAACATGGATAATACTCAATCAGAAATTGGTGATATCGATGACGCTACAATTATAAACAATTTAGTTAGAATTTTTAATAATCAAAATAATGCAGTTCACCCTGAACTGATTTCAACAATAAATTTTGAAGAAATAGCGAGCTTTGGGTAATTTAATTCAGATATTAATCCAGTCAATGAATCATTAGACAGTCTTAGAAGGCCTCCTCCAAAATATTTCACTGTTAATGAGGAGGAGATTAATTAAGAAAAATCAAAAAGTTTGAAATGTTGGTCAATGATGTTTATTCGAGCCAGGGAGTTGAGGGGAAACAGGGTGAAAATGAATTTCGGGGAGTTGAGGGTGAAAATAAATTTCAGGTAGAGCAAAAGTCTACTCTCCAATTTCTGTTTCGTCGTCAGAAGATTCAACAGAGACCGTTATTGAGGTTAAAATAATCAGGGAGGAATACCAACCAGCTCCTAAATTACATTTCCACCAAAAATCGATAGTGATGTTCGACCAAACCTGTAACGAAATTGGTGATGTTGAGGTGTACAATGTTGTTCAAAATTGCAACCATAGTCCACCGAAACCTCACCTCAATTCGTGTTGAAATTGTCGAATATAAAAAGTTTCAGAACAAACGAAAACGGTGCGAAGCACAGATCTTCTGACGACGAAACAAATGTAATGAAAAAAAAATCAAAACCGATGATATCGAAAAATCAGGGGCCGTTGTTACAACCCCAGCTCAACAATTCATTAAAACTCCCTACAGAAGTGAATTAAACAAATTTTGGAATTCAAAACCAAGCAATACACAAAATTTATCAAAACAGATCAAAGACGTGGTTGTGCGACGTTCAAATCAATGGTAAACAACTATTTCAATTTTGAATTAATGTAAAAATTTGAGTAATTTTACTTGCTCAACTGTTAAAATAATTCATAGACAGGGTGAGCTTCTTTTAAATTTAGGTAATATTTTTATGAAAAATCCCTTGCTTTGGTGGTAAATCTTAGTGGTAAATAAATGTTTTAAAAATAAAAAAAACAATACGTAAGCACAAACTTTTAAATTTAAATTCACAATGCCTTGTTAAAGAAGAAACTAAACCTATAAATATCCAGTTCAAAGCCAGCCCTTCTCTGCACACTTTGTCTAAAATTTACACAGAACGAAATGCCATAAGACACATTAAAGAATCATGTTTAAAAAGAGACACAAATCATAATCCGGATGAGTATTTAATCGATAGTAAGTATATTTACATTATTTACTAAATTAGGATAAATTAAAATATAAGAAAAACAATAAAATTTGTTTTGTGCTATTTCAATGATCTTTTGCTTGACTCACTAAGCGTCAGGGGGCAGGGCAGGTGGTCAGTCCTCTCCCCCATCTTGCTACGCCGCTCATTATGTCATATTGCATATAAATTATTATAGTGAATTAAAATTATTTTTTGTTTCAGTTGATGCAAAATTCTTCAGGAAAA
>JAUTXW010000890.1:0-275000 GCA_030620095.1 Kuschelorhynchus macadamiae | reverse complement strand
GCACCATCTGATGTAAGACCATCGTTCACGTGTTTTTCGTAATACGATTTTGCCCCAGCCCATATTAATTCTATTACGTTAAACTGGCAATGGTATAGCGGCAGTCGTAAAACCTCATGTCCATTTTCCCGTAATATTTCATCTACGGCATATATTGTTGGTGTTTTAATAGATTTTGCATTAAAAAAAGTTCTAGTTTCAGCATATTGGGTAAAGGATTTTGTTTTTGTTTTATTAGCCAGTCGTAAATATGACTTTTCTTACAGGATGAAGTAGGTTGCTTATTTAAGATTCTTGAATGATAAGATGCGTTGTCCAGAATGATTAAAGATGGAGCATCTAAATTTGGAATCAATTGTTCTTTTAACCACTTTTCAAACAGTTCACAGTTCATATCATGGTAGTCCATACTTTTGAATGTTGAAGAAAACAGTAAACTTGCACCTGGGAGAAATCCTGTTGAAGAATCTGCATGCAAAATGATGAACCGTTTTCCCATCCTACATCCCTTTTTTCCCTTGACACTTTTTACAGACTCGTCCTGCCAAGATTTCTAACCACTTCCATTAGAAAATATCCAAGTCTCGTCTAAAAATACCACTTTTCTAAATTTTGAATTAACATTTTCCGTGTATTTCTAAAAAAACTGGATAGGCTGACTTGCTATATGTGGCAACTCGCATAAAAATCTTCGATTACAATCCTTTTTATATCGAGAACCCAACATTTTTATTAATTTTGACAACGATTTTAGTCCAATTTCTAATATGCCTCGATTTTTTAAAGCTTCTTTTAAAACTTGAAGGGTTGTATTAGTTTTTGATGTGTATAAATCGTAAATTACATTAGGAACATCCATTTTTACATTGTCACTTAAGTCTTCTGTCTTTGGCTTTTTTCGTGTACATTTCTTAATCTTCTTCTGTAGTAAATTATGCTTTTTTTTATGCACAATTTTCTGCACAGTCCTTATACTGATTCCCAGAGGTTTTACTACTGTCTCCTGGATATTGGCCGGTGAATTTTCATTTTCGTAATATTTTATTAGATTTAATACCATTTTTGTCGCTTGTGGATGCAAAAAACCCGAGTATTGTTTCTATTACTCATTTTGTCACTGACTTGTCAATCTGACTTTGAAGTGACATCGCTCAAAGATTTTTGAACCTGCTGGTATTTATATGTTTATTCACTTTTTTCATATGAAAATATCATAGATCTATCTAATTCATCTTCCGGATTTTATGCGGGGGATATGAATACACGTAATAAAAGAAAAACAGACTTAAAAAGTTTGTCGTTGATAAATTGTATGACCCGGACGATAACACTGCTTTTGACTATAAAGTAAATCTACGGATTTTTTTTGTTAATTAATTAATTGTTTTTTGACATCTCTAAACAGCGACATTATTGACATTTGCATTTTCTAGGCTATTTGTCATATTTGTTAGGCGCGGAACTCTCATTACCCTGAGTAGATTGAAGCCTAGGGCAGGAAATATGAGCAATTTATTTGTTCGAACAAAAATAAATCAAACTAGCTCTTTTTCATATTGAAATCATTTACGCTTTTTATTTTTTATTTTTATTACGTAAATAGCTCATATCTATGTTTCATGAATAAGGTCCTAGTTAAGGTCATTAAGAATTCGTACTTAGGAAAAAGTTGTGTGCCAGGTAAAGATGGCACACATTAGGGTATCTTGTATATTGCCTGTGATTAGTTGGTATCATTATGGGCCTATGCTATGTCATTATAAGTGTATTGACTGTAGACTGCAAAAAGTGTACTTTTGCGGTTTTTGTTTTGAGTAATGGTGTCCTAAATTGCGCAAAATCTAAACACAGTGGCACTATGAGAGCGTGTTGGTGTTATTGCATTCATATTAAAGTGTTAATCTATTATAAAATAAAGGGGCATTTTTTGAGTATATTATTCAAAGACGGGTTTGTTAATATCTTAACTTTATTTGGTACTCCAGTATCTTTGGCACCGTTTTTTGGACAATATTTTTTTGTTTGTTTAAATATGACCATGCTATATTAATTAACTGAAGATATCGTCCAAATTGAACGTTTTTTCGTTTTATTTATCTTATCTTGTACTCAGTGAAGAAGTAATCACGACCTAAACCATATAAAGCAATGTCATATGCATTTAAAAATAAACTCATTAGGTCTGTTAGGGTTGCCAACCGTCCTCCAGCCGCGAGGATAGTCCTGCTTTGGGCTATCGTCTTCCACACCTACTCTCGATCCGACATTTTGAATTCAATATAGTTCAAATCACTAACACTGTGTTTTTTTATATAAAACCAAACATTTAATCATAAAAAAACGGTAAATTAGCTTTTACCCCGAACTCCTCGTAACGGATTCCAAATCATATTTTTACCACTGTTTATACATGCATATTGATATTTGATAATAATTTTATAGACACTAAAAAAATATTAATATATTTCACTTATCTTGATAAAGAAAAATTTCATTGTAAGAATAGTTCTGTTAAAAACGGATTTACTTATTTTTCTAACAAAATACTTACAATAACTCTCGTTTTATTTCGAAAAGTGAAATATATCTGTGTGAAGTGCAATTGACTACGAGGGACGTTCCGGTTAAGGGTCAAATTGCAGGACCTATGTTTCCAATAGGAGAGAGGCCCGGGCCTAGGGTCCTATAATCAGAGGGGCCCCACGCTCAGCCTAACTGTGCACGACAGTGATTTATCAAAGAATACATATCACCTATCATTTGCAAATGTAAAAACATTATTTTATAATTTTCACCTTATTTACCTACTTAGGCCAAATATTAATCTTGTTTTTGTTTAGATTTCTATTAGTCTAGGAAAGGAAGGAAAGCTATTTTTTAACCCTGGCATCGGGAAAACTGAGAAGCAGGTAATTTTTTATATTATAGCTCTTTTGAACTAGTCAGAGTTACATTGCTAGGCCCTAGACAAGTTAAAACAAAAATACCAAAACGATGCAAAAAATATTTTTTGTTGTCAATATTTGCCGAAATATACTTAATAGAGTAAACATGTGAAAAATGAAGGTCAGGACATCATGCATAAAATTGTCCTGATAATTGTATGTTGGATATTTTCAGATAAATCGATTGAAATTTAATTTTCTTGCTGACATTTTCTATCAAATTCAAGATATGAAAGTTGATTTCTCTTCTCCACGTACACAAAAAAAAATAATATTAAAAAATATTGGGTAATAAAATTTAAATTTGTTTTAAGTATTTTGGAAAATGTACAGATAAAAACTAATTATACCATTTTTTTTTGATTTTCTCTTTTAAATTCATTTTTACATCAAAAGTAATAATTTTTGTCAGTTTATTATAACTTTAGTTTGTGCGTTTCTAATTTTTAGATTTTTCTCTTGGCATGTCAGTGGTCGAAGTTTACCTATAGTTTTCCATCGACTTATCTTAGAAATGTATATTTATTTAGGAAAAAATCGGACATTGAGTCACTGGCATTTTATCACTATTTCAATGTTCGAGTGGGTCAAAAATACTTTACATTTGCACTAAGGTAACAATTTTGTTAATGTAAAACCAAATAGACGTGTTATTTGCTTTTCTGATAATTTTACTGTTTCTTTAAATTTATAAAAATCACATTGAAATTGTGTAATAAGTTTTGAAATATACGTTTTCTTTGAAATACTTTAACTTAAAGAAAACTTCCTAAGGGACCCTTACCTTATGATCTAGGTCTCAATATTTTTTAACAATAATTTTTCTCCATATTCATTTCACAACTTTTTTTGTGCATATCTACATACCTCCTACTTAAATAAAATTACTGCCTCGGTAACCCAGTATACCATTTCTTTCTGTCTTCATTGTTAATTTATTTTTAATTTATTGTTTTTTAACTTAACTTTATCATAAATAATTTATTTGTTTTGGTATATAAATTGCTCGTCAAAAAGATCGGCAAATAACGCGGCAAAAAGTTTTTTTGACATGATATTCAAATGGCAGGCGTTTCGACATTTTTTAACTGATTTGAATAAGCTTTTCTGGTTCCAAAAGCTTGTTTCATGTAAATCAGCGGCGGGGAAGACTTTTCTAAGTTTTTTTTTTGGGTTTCAACCAAAATGCTACTATTTCATCCTGATGAAATCAAATGTATACGTACTTTTTAGCTATGTCGTGAAAAGAGAGACAAACAGACCGATAGAATGTTTTTCGATATCTAAGGACCCTGAAAAGTGAAAATCTGAAAAAATCTCGTAAGGTTATTTTTTTACAATCGAGGGAAGTAAAACAATGGTTAATATGCCAGATGAATATATGATATTATTTTTAATGCAAGACTTAGGAGCTCCATTTGTCCTTTTTAGGATTTCTCCAGAGGTGGCAACTCTAACTTTCAGGGTAAATTTCTGCCCAAAAATGTGTGGTAAGGATTTGGCCGACTGAAAAAATCAACTTACTATTTAGCTTTTATAAGTACCTAAATTAACAGTAAACAAAACAGGTAGCCAGGGATAATTTTATATTATTGAGATTAAAATTAATAGTAGAGAAAAACATATTTAGATAATGGTTTTTCTCTAACGTCATAAATATTCGCGAAATGATCAAACTATCAAACCCCACGCTATGATTGTGAACCACCAAAATACACACTCGCCCGCCAATCCACCGCTTAGCGTAATTCCAATTCAAATTTTTGATAGATGTAGGCAAAAAAGATTCAGTTATCGTATCGCATTACCTAATATCAGTCATGTCCATCAATAAAAATAATATTGGAAAATGAAGAGTATTGGAAAATGCTGTCTCGGGAATGTTTTCAAATTAAGAATGATTTAGATATTATATGCTGGAAGAAGAATGTCTCTGTGTTGAAGATAGTTCCTAAAAACAGAACATCTTTTACACCTTTCCAAATTTTGTATACGGTGCTTAAAGTTTGAAAGTTTTGAAATATGAAAACGCTGACAACAAGCTCCGAATACAGGTCAACAATGTCGGATGAAAGGCTAAGGTTGTATTTCATTTCAAGGCTTGGTTATGGTTTCGTGTGCCGTATTTATTGATTCATAATGCAATTTACGTCATCCGTTTCCGTTTATTTATGTCAAATTTAATTTTTGTTTCTGTATTTTTCGATGTTTTGTTAGATACTTCTTTGAAATATATGTTATAAACGGATATATTTAATTCCAACATTTAAAGCATCCCCATTTTTGTACCACAAACGTGTACTTCCTTTTTAAGTTTCATTTTTATAGGTTAGTTTTTCAGCAACCTGACAATTAGTACAAATGACAGATTAAGGGCTGAAAACGAAATACGGCCTAAATAACGTATCTATATTATCTTGTGTTATAAAACGATTCGCCAATAGGCCTCATTAAAATGCAGAATAAGCAGAAAGTGTTTTTTAAATTTTCATTGTTTTTGTATATTTTGGATTAAAAAGTTTGCTAATTTTGTTATACATTTTCTGCCCTTTGCAGTCTAAATCAAATGCTCTACTTATGGGGCGATGAGAACTCACAGCAGAAAGGAAGCGATCCTTATCAAAAAAATGCTAGTTTTTGTAGAGAAATGTTCTTCCGAGAATTTCTGAGCTTTCTAGGGCACTTTTCGTAGACCACTTCCATCTGTGATGTCCAGTTTCCGACTAGCAGTAGAAAAATCTGAGATTATTTTAGTAATTAGTGCTATAAAGTTTCCACATGTTGGATAAATATGCCCACGCCTATTGTTAGCCTTTTTCTTAGATTTTAGTAAGTTAGGTCGAGGAATCTCTTTTCTAAAATGTTATGTTACCAGACTAGTTTGTCACCAGACTTCCATGCTTGTTTCTGTCTAGTCTACACCAATGTTTTTTGTTAAGTCATAATAGCTTCTAAACCTTGTTAAAAGGTTTTTCTGGTGGATCCATATCCTCATAATCTTTGGACTTATTGAATTTTTCTAGCCGTTAACGCATCCTCACCTAAGATGCAATCAAATTGACAGAAAAAGATTCCCATAAAGGACTTCTCAGTTCTTTTTTACTGAGAATCCGTTATACAATTTTGTAAGTATTTCTTGCTAACCAATCTTAAATATATTTTTTTAATATTCTGTGATCTAGCTTTTAGTTAGTTGAGGTTTATTTTTGAAGTTTTGCGTTTATTTAACTCATTTGTTTTTTTTTTCTTTTTACTTTTTTACATTTTTCGTTATTCGCTTATTTATTTTTATTCAGCAAAGAAATAAAAACATTTGCTGATAATAAAAATATTAACTTCCCGCTTAGCAACTTTTTTAAAATGAATAAAAAACTATTTAATAAAAAGATAATTAGACAATCTTAGCTTATACCTATCTAAACAATAAACCGTGGGTAAGAGATCACTTCTTCCCAACCACCCCTCACCACGAAAATGATTCTTCGTTTATTTGTTGCGTAAACGAGTGTAAATAATCGGTTTGAAAAGATGATGTCACTGAATGTCACTTATGCAGTGACGGCTCCTCAGGGGTGGCAGGGTCGGCCGGGCCGTATCAGAAAATTTACAGGGAAATGTTTTTTTTTAAATGTATATATGCTGGACTTCAGCTACTAATTCACGCAGCACGTAGTACGTTGGTCTACATCCACATGCTATAACGTTCGTCATAGCTTATATCACCCAACACCGGCCCTTCTCGATGAGGCCGTATCCCCGGATATTTTCCCAATTGAATACCATTTTTCAGGTATTAAATGTAATTATTATAAAATGATTTTTAAATTAATATGTTAATTAGTCATGGCTAATAATGATTTATATTTATTATATTAAGTGACTTTCATTCCATGTTACATGTTTAAATGTAGTAAAGAAATGTGAAGTGAATATTTTAAAATATCATTTGCAACTTGTTTTATAAGTGGGCTGGCCGCATCGTGGTTTAAGTAAAAAAGAGACAGCCTATAATAAATAGTTAAAGAATAACGTCCAATTTTTTTCCTGCACCAAATGTATTAATTAGATTTTTTATATTTACATCAATACTCTATCTATGAATATGCAAGAGACCCAATCCAACAGGCCGCTCTTGTGTCATAGTGTTTCCAACCAATTATATATGATGTTTGACCGGTCTGGGGGGAGGGGGTAATTACCTCATTACCCCCTCGCCGTAAAACCGCTCTTGATTGGCCTTGAGCCTCGGCCGACCCTAAATTTTAGGGTACGAGTCGTCACTGCACTTATGGCATTCATATTGATTCCGTTTATCGATTAGCGTCTTTCACTAAGTGTTTAGAGGTTTTGAAGACAATTAAATAATATTTACGGACTAATCGTGAGATTAAACAGTTTACTGTTTGTGATCAAAATTAAAGAATTAAAAAACTTATCTTTTAACAAGTAATTTTAGAAACACTTTCTTCCTTAATTATTATTATCTATATACAAAGTTTGCCATTTATTTATATAGGTAGGAATTAACTTGATATTTCAAATTTATGTTAGTTTGCATTTTTTGGTAGATAGTTCGATAAAATTTAAAATTAGCTTGAGTTTCAATTTTTCAAATACAAATCTTTCCGAGAAATATGTTTCCTATTTTTTACAAACTATAAGTCTTACGAAATGCTTGTAATGACGCTGATTTTGAAAGGTCAGTCACATGTATTTCTACAAATTAAAAGGTTTTGAGTGTCTAAAAAAGGTTACATGGTTGATGATAAAAAAACACCCGTACATTAAAATATTTTCCCAATGAAATAAGCTCTAATATACATAAAAATAAAAGTCATGATAATGGTCATTGATGTAATATTAAAATCAATGTTTGTGAGGTTTAAACATATTAATCTAAAACTGCACATTTTGTGATAACTGCACATTAAAAAAAATGATAAAATATAAATAAGCCTTAATAGAGATTTAATAGAGTTTTAGCTCATTAACAGCACATACGTGTAATTAATAGTCTATATGCTATTAGACTGTACCAGAATTTTATAATCGCGATGGTACATGTATAAGGAAGTACTATGTTTTCTGAAACATATTTTTTATTCATGTATTACCCTTTTATGTGAGTCTGTTCTTTTTCAGACATGATTGTTCTATCCAATTTCATGCGTTTTTACTAGTGATGGGTTTCTATTTACTCGCGAAACTAAACTCCATATTTCAAATTCCTGACAAATTTGACGGCGTTCTTGTTTTCAAGCCGAATAGACGATGTTGCAAATGTTATTAGTGAACTTGAAAAATTGAAGCTATAATCGACAGGGAGTTTCAGCGCACTCAGAAAGCGATAATAGAATGTTCATGCCCGGAACAAACATTTTCATGTCCCGTCGATTTCGGGAAGAGCCTTCTGGAAAATTATAAGCTAAATTGAGCTCTGAAAAATAAAGCATGCTATTTATATAGTAAAGAGAAAACAATTATTTAATCCTTGCCTAAAAATATTTGGTTAACATTCGCTGGAAAGCGAATTGTATTTAAACCTGCCTTGTGTTTTAATTATACTAGTGTTCTTAACTAAAGAAATGTATCTAATTTTGATATTGTCTTATATTTTAAATTTTTGAATTTTATAGATCAAGCCATACTGATTCCATACCAAAAATAATGATGCGCATAATTTCCGTCTATGACAAACCATTTTATACCATTTTGAGACTCTAGGATAAACTTTGCAAACAAAGTTATAGATAAGAATTATAAAAAATAAAATTATAAAAAAGGCAAAAAATTCGACTGCTAAAAACTAGTATAATAATATAGCAAAATAAACCACAAACCATACATAAGTATACCGCATAAAAACCTACTTCTAAATCATAAGAAAGAACATGTCATGACATCGGAGTAGAATATTTATTATTTTTGTTATAATTGCTTTCATTTGCTCTAAACAAAATTCGGCCAGAAAGATATGTTATAACCAATGGCATAATAACATAATGGACGGCCCTTTCGAGGTTTTATTACCTCCAACGCACTGTGAGAGAGACGCCAAGGCAAAGAGAAATTAACCCATTATGTCATTGCGTTTAGACATTGGTATTACACCAATATACTGTATTTTTTAACGCGTTTAAGTTGTTTTAACCGCTTTTGTGAGTTTATTTTTCAATTTTATAATAGAAATACATAAACTTATCAGTATTTAATATAATCACCTCCTGCGCAGCTATAAATTGAAAGGTTTAAAAGGGGCGGAAAATTAAAATGTCATTGGTAGATATTAATATTACATGATTTGAAGAGATGGATTTATATGTGAGAAACACTTCGAAAAAAGTGAAAACGATATAAAAAATGTATACTATTTCTTCACGTCAGGGTAAAATACCGTTTTGTTAAAATTTTCAAAAAGGGACTGTTTACATTAAAAACGAAAAATGTGTGATTTTCTCCCAACTTTTTGATCTAGAAAGAAAAAAATGTAAATCTATGTTTGGAACCGATACTAATATACCAAGACTCCAGTCGAAGAAAAAAATCCGTGTATGCTACATTTCCAAAATGTATATTAATTTGATACAAATAACAATGAATTACAAAAGTATTTATTACTTCTCTCATAAAAGGGAAGTATTGTAATCGCGAAAAAATCATCCCCCGAGATTTTTTCAGATCTTTACGTTTCAGGGACCCTAGATGACGAAAAACCTGCTTTCTTATAGAAATCAACTGTAAAATTCTGGCACGAATCCAAGATGGTGGATTATTAGAATATTTTAAAATTCAAGCTAAAAACTACTTAATGAACCGATTTCAAATTATATGCCATAACTAACTGTAGTATAGAGAAGAACTAGTAAAAATGTGGTACTAATTCAAGATAGCGGAACAAAATGGCGGCCAAACAAAATTTTTGTAATCTGAAAAAATCATCCTCTCAGGTTTTACATATGTTCGCGTTTTGGCGTGCCTAGATGCCAAAAATATGGTTTATCAAGTCCGTCAGTCCCTTTGTCGGTTTGTCTGTCTGTCTGTCAGTTCGCGACATAGCTCAAAAATCACTGATCAGATTGACTTGAAATTTTAGTCAAAAATTAAGGCTTATATGGGGATGACTTTGCTTATAATCCAAAATGCCGGAACAAAATGGCGGCCTAGTGAAACGATAAAAGAAATTGTTACTCAAAAAACTAATTATACAATTTTTCTCAAATTTTGTACAAAAATCAAATATTATGTAGGAATCAACTGGTAAAATTTTGGTATGAATCCAAGATTGCGGAATAAAATGGCAGTTTAATAAAAAAATTAAAAATTCAGCCTGAAAAAACCACTTAGCCAACTGATTTCAAATTGTGTGCCATAATAAATTGTAGTATAGAGATGAACTAGTAAAACTGCCAAAAAAATATGTTTTGTCAATTCCTTCGGTTCACCTATCGCTTTGTCTGTATGTCTGTCAGTTCGCGGCATACCTGAGTAGTTTTATTTATCAGATTGACTTTAAATTTTAGTCAAAAATTAAGGCTCATATGGGGTGACCTGAAAATATTTTGGTAAAAATCCAGTATGTCGGAACAAGATGGCAGCCTAGTGAGGCGTTAAAAAATTATTACTAAAAAAACTAATTATCCCGTTTAGCTCAAATTTTGCAAAAAATTAAAGGATTATATAAGAATGAACTTGTAACATTTTGGTATGAATATAAGATCGCAAAACAAAATGGTGATATGATATTAGGAAAAATTGGTGCGAATTCAACATGACGTAACAAAATTGCCATGTGTGTCAATCTAAAAACTACTTCTTGAATTAATTTTAAATTATGCCCAAAATCAAGTGTGACATAGTTAGAAACAGGTAAAATATTGGTAGGGAACCAATATACTGTCCAATAAAAATGTTTGATAAGACAGTATATGTGTTAATAAATAACTATGTACTGAACTAAATTGGTTCACACTTCACTATTCCTAATAAAAGGAAATATTCATAATGAGGGAAGTTCCGAGTAAAGGAAATTTACCGATTTTATTCTAATGTTGAACAAACTAGCATACTACTTTTACCAAAAAACGGATAATACTTACACTTACATATATGACTGTTAAACACATTACCCTCCTTTACATAAGCATGTCGGGTAAAAATAAAATGCTTGACAAACTTAGTTCGAACTTTTTTAATTACACTTTCTAAAGAAAAACCTAAATTTACGTTTTGCTTAAACAGAGAGTTACATCTGAAAGATTAAGTGTGATACTGTTGAATTACAAATACGGGCCTGGATATTAATCTAGCGTTTATCTCTTTAACTTTTTAGCCGTTCTTTTTTCTCCGAGTTTTCGGAATTGGTTTGACAGAAAAAATATTGCCGTAAACGTATTCTGTTAGCGCGTCTGCTTTCCATATGCCTTTTATGTTTAATTTTTCAAGCGTTATAATAACATTTCAAGCATCGACCATAAAGCAAAGTGCTTACATTTTATATTTTGCCTGACATATTTTGCTCTTAAATTCGAAATAGTCCATCACAAAATGAGGTCAACTAATATACTTTGTTCGGGCTAACAAAACTAAACATATAATTTCAACAAATATATAAAAGAACACTACGATGTTTCTTTTTAGCGATAAAAGATACAACACACTTTTCTTGAAATCCGGAATATATATATTTAAAAAGGGTTTTAAGTGAATTAAGAATTCATGATTTTCGGAATTAGACCATGTCAAATTCTAACTACCATCTGACGTTTCGCCTTCAATTGCACGAGGCATCTTCAGGGATCTTTACTCCACAAGAGCACTGAATGAGCTCGAAGAGAGTCAGGCGGGCTTTTATTATCTGACTTGTACTCGTCGAACCGTGTCCCTGTGTTAAGATCAGTTTCCACGAGTGGACCCTCATTTCTATTGAAGTTTTTTGTATGTTTAAAAATTTCCATAGATTCTCTAATCTTTCGTTTATAAACTACTGGAACCGACGATAGATAAATAGATCCCTAAAGATGCCTTGTGCAATCGAAGGCAAAACGTCGGATAGTAATTATAATTTGACTCGGTCTAATCCAAAAAACCATGATTTCTTAATTGACCAAAGCCGTGAAAGCTTCCGTTATATATATGGAATTGTGTATAATATCTATTTCAACAAAAAAAATTATTCTTTTTACGAAGTTTTGCCCAAATAAAATTGTTTTTAAAAAATATTTGATTCAATAAAGGTATGAAAATTTGACACATTTAAATTATAGAACCTACAATCTACAAATACAAGTAAAGTAGCTATTTAATACTTATACTATTATATATACTTATTAATATTAATAAGTATAATATTATTAATACTTATACTATTCATATTTGTATATTAAGAGTGATACATTGTCGCATAAAGCGAGAAAAAATAAGGCGCCGCGCGTTATCTCGTGAGAGCGGCAAAGTAATTTTGCGCTCGAATTATACACAAGATTTTTTTTACAAATGCTGACAAGTTGAATTTCCACAAATAAGTACGTCTTTTTAAACGAAAACTAAAAAAAAACGGACTTGAAATAAAATAAATCCGTCGAACTTGATATATTTATTTGACATGCCATGATAGTAATTTACGAAGCGAGTCTACTTCCAAAATTAATAAGAAATATTAAAGTCAAATAAACCAGATACTTGTTTTATGGTTTTTAATGCTAAGTGAGGGTTTCGCTAATTTTGCCTCAAAAAAACTGATTGCCTCGAATAATCCTTGTTCTATTATTTAGGTATTTATAATGGGCCAAAATTAAAAGAAACTGAAAACATATATAGACAATATGTTAAAACATACAAAAGCATTTTTTTCTATAACAATCTAAAAACCAAAGCGTTAACTTTCTTGCCCTTAGTCTAAATATCCCTTAATATATACATCGCAACATAAAGTTACTGCTGCGTTGTTGGAACAAATCCGTTTGATTTTCTGTGGTTTTTTTGTTTATAGATGATTGACTTCCATACTCTTGGTGGCTGCAATGAATTTTACATTTTATTTTATTCACCTTGTTTTTCTATTTCTATGGCTTCTTGGATTATTTTAACCTTCGAAACTTATTTTGAAGCCTGTTTCATGATGATGTATAGATAGGACCGAGGTAGTAGATTTAATTCTAATGGTGAGTCTATATTTTTATGATGTTAGTTTTCCTAACGTTCTACTTCACCGTCCTGTTATGGGATGCTATAAACTTCATGGTTTTCCCGTTTGATTTTGTCTTTGGAATTTTCAACATAAAAGCCTGATGAAAGTAATACATTAAAACATTATAAAATGTAGTAAACATATTATGGGTTGTTAATTCACTATAAACAATTTTCCCTTGTTCATTTTGTCAAAGGGAATACAAATTTTTCATTTTCTAATCAGAAAAACCTTGGTTGTTTGAGTGATTGACACTGATTTACCAATTCCTCGTAGGCTTGATCGTTAGAAAAACCTAGGTCAAATAGAAGTGCTTTAGTATTACAATGACGAACAATGGCGAGTAGGCTTCTGTATTAATGATCTAAAATTAAAAGAGCTAAAAAGACTGTTAAGTTTGACATACATATTGTCACTGGATATATCCATACTGAAGTCTACCGAAACGTTAGTACATTAGTACCTTTGTAAGTTTAGGGTGTTTCACAGTTAAATCAGACTGTGGAAAAAATACAAAATAGAGATAACGACTTTCTTATCATCTGCACTAAATTTGCGATGTTCGAATTGTTAGTCAATATTAATTACTTTATTTGGAAATGTTGACAATTGAAAATTCACCACCTGGTAAACAATTCCTAATGCAGTAGCAACAAAATATGGTAGTTGCTTTTTCTCATTCTCTGTCCCTTATTAATATAGGTACTACTGCAGCATTTATTTATATTATTTTTAACCGACTTCAAAAAAGGAGGAGGTTTGCAATTCGACCTGTATGTATTTTTTTTATGTTTGTTCGCGCATATTGTCTAAACGGCTTGGCCGATTTTGATCAGTCAAACGCCAAATTGTAGAGGGCGTTTCTATGGTAGTCCCATATATTTTGATTTGAATTCCGTTCATCCGTTTTTTTGTAATAATAATATTAAAAAAAGCACAGGTATAAGGGCAGCGAGCTTTATAATTAAATTTACATTTTTTTAAATGTCCTTTTCAAACTAAAGCATTGAGGTATGTAATAGACCAACAACCTTATTTGCTAAAAGGTTTACCTTTTGCTGTCTCGTTATGAAATTTTATGTATACAGGGTAACCATGAAAATGTGCAACCTCAAAATCTAGTATTTTACTTGACATTTTCGAAAAATCAGTAGTCCATATGAATAAAACATTGTTGACCGACTACCCTAATTATAATTTTTATATATGTATAGAGGTGGTGGTAAAAGAAACATGTGACAGTAATTTATATTAAACGACACTATATAAAATTTAACTAAGTAAACAGCTCTGTTATTAATATTTAAATTATTTTATTTACAAAGTAATTTAGAGGAAAGTTCTCATTTTTCTTATGTATTTATTATAAAATCTAATTTTAGTGTCTTTACTTCTCTATTCGTCACTTTTTATATTATATTATATACAGTTGGTTATACATATACTACAAATTATAATATTCTTAAAAATGTAACTTGTGAAAAATCACTAAAAAGTGAGAAATAAGATATTAAAAGAAAATGGAATCAATTTCAAAAAAAATCGCTAAAAAGTAAAAAATAGTATTTTATTTTTTCCTTAAACATAGATATTTGGAAGTCTGCGCTCATATATTGACTAATCTATAATAATATATATAATAAAAATCATTTCACATTTAATTTTTCTGTAAAATTTAAAGTCAATTGAACAATATTCTTTTACGTCGATTTTTTAAAAATTTTAATTGGCCGCCATCTTGTTTCTCCGTTAGTCCGCAGATATCACAGATATTAAGTTTCTAAATGGTTTTTATTAACGATCATCTTGTTGTTATGCGAATTCAACATGACGTAACAAAATTGCCATGTGTGTCAATCTAAAAACTACTTCTTGAATTAATTTTAAATTATGCCCAAAATCAAGTGTGACATAGTTAGAAACAGGTAAAATATTGGTAGGGAACCAATATACTGTCCAATAAAAATGTTTGATAAGACAGTATATGTGTTAATAAATAACTATGTACTGAACTAAATTGGTTCACACTTCACTATTCCTAATAAAAGGAAATATTCATAATGAGGGAAGTTCCGAGTAAAGGAAATTTACCGATTTTATTCTAATGTTGAACAAACTAGCATACTACTTTTACCAAAAAACGGATAATACTTACACTTACATATATGACTGTTAAACACATTACCCTCCTTTACATAAGCATGTCGGGTAAAAATAAAATGCTTGACAAACTTAGTTCGAACTTTTTTAATTACACTTTCTAAAGAAAAACCTAAATTTACGTTTTGCTTAAACAGAGAGTTACATCTGAAAGATTAAGTGTGATACTGTTGAATTACAAATACGGGCCTGGATATTAATCTAGCGTTTATCTCTTTAACTTTTTAGCCGTTCTTTTTTCTCCGAGTTTTCGGAATTGGTTTGACAGAAAAAATATTGCCGTAAACGTATTCTGTTAGCGCGTCTGCTTTCCATATGCATTTTATGTTTAATTTTTCAAGCGTTATAATAACATTTCAAGCATCGACCATAAAGCAAAGTGCTTACATTTTATATTTTGCCTGACATATTTTGCTCTTAAATTCGAAATAGTCCATCACAAAATGAGGTCAACTAATATACTTTGTTCGGGCTAACAAAACTAAACATATAATTTCAACAAATATATAAAAGAACACTACGATGTTTCTTTTTAGCGATAAAAGATACAACACACTTTTCTTGAAATCCGGAATATATATATTTAAAAAGGGTTTTAAGTGAATTAAGAAATCATGATTTTCGGAATTAGACCATGTCAAATTCTAACTACCATCTGACGTTTCGCCTTCAATTGCACGAGGCATCTTCAGGGATCTTTACTCCACAAGAGCACTGAATGAGCTCGAAGAGAGTCAGGCGGGCTTTTATTATCTGACTTGTACTCGTCGAACCGTGTCCCTGTGTTAACATCAGTTTCCACGAGTGGACCCTCATTTCTATTGAAGTTTTTTGTATGTTTAAAAATTTCCATAGATTCTCTAATCTTTCGTTTATAAACTACTGGAACCGACGATAGATAAATAGATCCCTGAAGATGCCTTGTGCAATCGAAGGCAAAACGTCGGATAGTAATTATAATTTGACTCGGTCTAATCCAAAAAACCATGATTTCTTAATTGACCAAAGCCGTGAAAGCTTCCGTTATATATATGGAATTGTGTATAATATCTATTTCAACAAAAAAAATTATTCTTTTTACGAAGTTTTGCCCAAATAAAATTGTTTTTAAAAAATATTTGATTCAATAAAGGTATGAAAATTTGACACATTTAAATTATAGAACCTACAATCTACAAATACAAGTAAAGTAGCTATTTAATACTTATACTATTATATATACTTATTAATATTAATAAGTATAATATTATTAATACTTATACTATTCATATTTGTATATTAAGAGTGATACATTGTCGCATAAAGCGAGAAAAAATAAGGCGCCGCGCGTTATCTCGTGAGAGCGGCAAAGTAATTTTGCGCTCGAATTATACACAAGATTTTTTTTACAAATGCTGACAAGTTGAATTTCCACAAATAAGTACGTCTTTTTAAACGAAAACTAAAAAAAAACGGACTTGAAATAAAATAAATCCGTCGAACTTGATATATTTATTTGACATGCCATGATAGTAATTTACGAAGCGAGTCTACTTCCAAAATTAATAAGAAATATTAAAGTCAAATAAACCAGATACTTGTTTTATGGTTTTTAATGCTAAGTGAGGGTTTCGCTAATTTTGCCTCAAAAAAACTGATTGCCTCGAATAATCCTTGTTCTATTATTTAGGTATTTATAATGGGCCAAAATTAAAAGAAACTGAAAACATATATAGACAATATGTTAAAACATACAAAAGCATTTTTTTCTATAACAATCTAAAAACCAAAGCGTTAACTTTCTTGCCCTTAGTCTAAATATCCCTTAATATATACATCGCAACATAAAGTTACTGCTGGGTTGTTGGAACAAATCCGTTTGATTTTCTGTGGTTTTTTTGTTTATAGATGATTGACTTCCATACTCTTGGTGGCTGCAATGAATTTTACATTTTATTTTATTCACCTTGTTTTTCTATTTCTATGGCTTCTTGGATTATTTTAACCTTCGAAACTTATTTTGAAGCCTGTTTCATGATGATGTATAGATAGGATCGAGGTAGTAGATTTAATTCTAATGGTGAGTCTATATTTTTATGATGTTAGTTTTCCTAACGTTCTACTTCACCGTCCTGTTATGGGATGCTATAAACTTCATGGTTTTCCCGTTTGATTTTGTCTTTGGAATTTTCAACATAAAAGCCTGATGAAAGTAATACATTAAAACATTATAAAATGTAGTAAACATATTATGGGTTGTTAATTCACTATAAACAATTTTCCCTTGTTCATTTTGTCAAAGGGAATACAAATTTTTCATTTTCTAATCAGAAAAACCTTGGTTGTTTGAGTGATTGACACTGATTTACCAATTCCTCGTAGGCTTGATCGTTAGAAAAACCTAGGTCAAATAGAAGTGCTTTAGTATTACAATGACGAACAATGGCGAGTAGGCTTCTGTATTAATGATCTAAAATTAAAAGAGCTAAAAAGACTGTTAAGTTTGACATACATATTGTCACTGGATATATCCATACTGAAGTCTACCGAAACGTTAGTACATTAGTAACTTTGTAAGTTTAGGGTGTTTCACAGTTAAATCAGACTGTGGAAAAAATACAAAATAGAGATAACGACTTTCTTATCATCTGCACTAAATTTGCGATGTTCGAATTGTTAGTCAATATTAATTACTTTATTTGGAAATGTTGACAATTGAAAATTTACCACCTGGTAAACAATTCCTAATGCAGTAGCAACAAAATATGGTAGTTGCTTTTTCTCATTCTCTGTCCCTTATTAATATAGGTACTACTGCAGCATTTATTTATATTATTTTTAACCGACTTCAAAAAAGGAGGAGGTTTGCAATTCGACCTGTATGTATTTTTTTTATGTTTGTTCGCGCATATTGTCTAAACGGCTTGGCCGATTTTGATCAGTCAAACGCCAAATTGTAGAGGGCGTTTCTATGGTAGTCCCATATATTTTGATTTGAATTCCGTTCATCCGTTTTTTTGTAATAATAATATTAAAAAAAGCACAGGTATAAGGGCAGCGAGCTTTATAATTAAATTTACATTTTTTTAAATGTCCTTTTCAAACTAAAGCATTGAGGTATGTAATAGACCAACAACCTTATTTGCTAAAAGGTTTACCTTTTGCTGTCTCGTTATGAAATTTTATGTATACAGGGTAACCATGAAAATGTGCAACCTCAAAATCTAGTATTTTACTTGACATTTTCGAAAAATCAGTAGTCCATATGAATAAAACATTGTTGACCGACTACCCTAATTATAATTTTTATATATGTATAGAGGTGGTGGTAAAAGAAACATGTGACAGTAATTTATATTAAACGACACTATATAAAATTTAACTAAGTAAACAGCTCTGTTATTAATATTTAAATTATTTTATTTACAAAGTAATTTAGAGGAAAGTTCTCATTTTTCTTATGTATTTATTATAAAATCTAATTTTAGTGTCTTTACTTCTCTATTCGTCACTTTTTATATTATATTATATACAGTTGGTTATACATATACTACAAATTATAATATTCTTAAAAATGTAACTTGTGAAAAATCACTAAAAAGTGAGAAATAAGATATTAAAAGAAAATGGAATCAATTTCAAAAAAAATCGCTAAAAAGTAAAAAATAGTATTTTATTTTTTCCTTAAACATAGATATTTGGAAGTCTGCGCTCATATATTGACTAATCTATAATAATATATATAATAAAAATCATTTCACATTTAATTTTTCTGTAAAATTTAAAGTCAATTGAACAATATTCTTTTACGTCGATTTTTTAAAAATTTTAATTGGCCGCCATCTTGTTTCTCCGTTAGTCCGCAGATATCACAGATATTAAGTTTCTAAATGGTTTTTATTAACGATCATCTTGTTGTTATGTTAGAGTGGTGTATTATTTGAGTTTAGAATCCAGTAAAAAAACAAAAACCATTTTTTAATTTGTTGAAGTTTTGCCAATTTATTGTTGCGTCCTCAGGATACACAGATTTTATATCCTGCTACTCCGTTGGTCCGCAGATATTTCCTAACGCCAAATAATACACCACCCTAACATAACAACAAGAAGATCGTTAGTGAAAACCATTTAGACTGATAATATGGGTATCGTGCAGGATATATAATTTATGTGTCCTGAGGATGCAACAATACAGTTGCGAAACGCCAACAGTTTCAAAAAAGATTTATTTTTTCCTTACTGGATCCTAACCCCAAATAATACACCACTTTAACATAAAAACAAGAAGATCGTTAACGAAAAACATTTAGAAACTTAATATCTGGGAAATATCTGCAGGATATAAAATTTATGTGTCCTGAGGATGCAACAATAAAGTTGCGAAACGTCGACTATTTTAAAAAAGACTTGTTTTTTTTTACTGGATCTTAACCCCAAATAATACACCACTCCAACATAAAAAGAAGAGAATGGTTAACGAAAACCACTTAGAAACTTAATATCTGGGAAATATCTGCGAACCAACGTAGTAGATAAAGACTGATAATATAGGTTTCATGCAGGATATACAAAACTACTACATTAAGGGAGGTACTGCTCAAAATCCACGGCTCAGTGCTCTTATAAAGACCGACTCGATACTACATTACTTTCACAATAATTATCCTACCGAAAGTTCAACTTTTGAAAAAACTTATATATATGTACCTTCAAAGTCTAGCTTTTAAAATTTGATTTAATATTATGTAGTGTTAATTTTTCCTCGTACAGTAAAATAAAAGTTGTGATTTAATATAAAGTCTTCTGAATATGAATTACGACTACTCAGCAGAAAAAAAAATGTTAAAATCAGTTCATTAATATTGAAAACAATGGGATTTTCAAATTAACGGTATTAAACAAAGTATTCTTAGTACTTGGCATTTATATTTCAACTTTTAAGTTTTTAAATGAATACACGCAGGTCCTAATAAATCTATAATTATTAACCTAGCGCAGTAAAATAAACTCCAAAACAGTAACAAAATAGAATTAATAATGAAACTACCAACAATCCTCCAAACAGGATAAATATATACAATGGTACTTTAAAAGAAAAATCAGTAGAGACAGCTAAGGTACAACCCAAACCACGAATGATATTAATAATACTTCTGAATAATATTATTCTGCAAATATGGGGGATCAGTGGCTGCCAGCGGTCGTAACCGTAACCGAGGGTTTTTCATTTTTATAATTTTATTTTATTTGGTGTGCTGTTATTGTTTAACCGTAATTTTAGTATTATTACGTTTTGTTTTGAATTTGTTAGAATTTTTAAAAATTTAGGTACTTCAAAATAAATATTTCCCTTGATCATTTTATATTGAACATTTCGTTTTCAGCTGGAAAAGAGTTAAACAACATATTTTTTCACTTCGTTTGTCTCCTTCGACTAGCGATTTTTACAGTTCTTGACGATACATAATTCTGCTTTTATTTTGGAAAGAGCTACTCAACAATTCTTTATTTCTTTTTGCAGAAATTTTTACAGCTGTTAGTCTTCTTACGAATATATTTCTATTCTAAATTCTTTTAAACAAATATTATAGTATATACTAGTGTCTTATTAACGAGTTAAACTAGTATAATTTTGGAAGTATTGTTTTGAAATTCCCAGGTTTTCATATACATTAACATACATTTCTAGAGAGTTTACCAGATATATTGGTAAACTAGGTCAATTTAAGCCTCTGGACCATAGTCCTATTTATATTACAATAAAAAATTCCTAATAGAATGTATATAACATAAGAGTTTTTATTTTGGATATTGCTGGAATAATTTTAACACCGCAAATTGATTTCCGGCTCGTTTCCATAATTATTTATTTCCCTTGGGAATATCCAAGATAAGGGTGTGACTTGACCCAAAAAAAACATTAATAACGTTATTTTTGCGACTATGACACGCAAAAGTTTGGCTCGTGTTTATTAATATTTCTAACGAAGCCACAAGTTGTCCCTTTTCATCAAGTAACATATTGTTTTGTAGCCTTGCTTCATTACACCATTCTGTTCACAGCTATATGTTCATTAGTGTTAACAGTTATTTTTATATTAAATTTATATATATATATATATATATATATATATATATATATATATATATATATATATATATATATATATATATATATATATATATATATATATATATATATATATATATATATATATATATATATATATATATATATATATATATATATGTAATCCTGAGGATGCAACAATGGGAGTAGTGAAACGTCGACAATTTAAAAATAGAAATTTGTTTTTATTTTACAGGATTCTAACCAAATAATACATCGCTCTAATATAAAAACAAGAGAATCGTTAACGAAAGCCATTAAGAAATTTAATATCTGTGAAATATATGCGGTCCAACATAGTAGGTAAAGAAATATGGGTTTCGTGCAGGATATAGGATCTATATCTGTCCTGAGGATGTAACAATTAAGTTGCGAAACGTCGACAATTTAAAAACATACTTGTTTTTTACTGGATCTTAACCCCAAATAATACATCACTCTAACAAATTTTTATTAACATTGTTCTGCCAAATTGGATTTTTACCAAAATATCACCAGCCCACCATTAATTTTGGGTCAAAATTTAAAGTCAATAGGAGACCGACAGACGGATGGATTGATAAAACATGTTCTCTAGCATCTAAGAAAGCTAATAATATGTAAATCCTGAGAGAGTGATATTTTTCACTATTACAAAATTTGTATTTGTCCGCAATTGTGTTCCGTAATCTTGAATTAGTAACACAGTTTTACTAGTTGAGCCCTATATTACAGTTAGTTATGGCACACAATTTGGAATCAATTCATTAAGTAGTTTTATCAGGCTGAATTTTTAAATATTTTATTATACCGTCATTTTGTTTCGCCATTTTGTATTCGAAAATATTACCAAGTCATACCCATATGACCCTTAATAATAAAATCTTCTTGCACTAACCTAGCCAACAGTTGCAAGGCCCCTAAAATATTTTTGCTCATGTCTCGAAATTCGAATTCGTTATTGGTATGTTTGGACATTTATAAAGGTACTATAGAAAGTCAATATTGCCATTTGACTTTGGGCTCAACGATTGGATGGAAATAGCAATTTGCGCTTGCGCAGTTCTACAAAGGGGCCCTAAGAGCAAGTGATTGAGGCCTCAGGTTTCAAAGATATAAGGGTAGCTCTATAGTTGGTTTATATGTAATGTAATATAAAATACATAACTATATTTTGTAATGGCTGGGTGAGGCTGCTTTGGGTGTCGAATTCAAAATGACTATATTTAAGGAATAAATAAAATATTATTTTTTACTTTTAGCGATTTTTTTTTTGAAGTCGGTTCTATTTTTTTAATATTTTATTATTGTTGGTGTTGCTGATTGCGAATTTAGTAACAGAATTTTGCGGGTTTTTCGCCACATTTCAGAATGATCCGCCAATAGAAATTTCGTACGGTTACAATGGAAAAAAATTGCACTTATACTGATTTAATCATAACTCTAAATTTTAATATAAAAATAACTGTTAACACTAATGAACATATAGCTGTGAATAGAATGGTGTAATGAAGCAAGGCTACAAAACAATATGTTACTTGATGAAAAGGGACAACTTGTGGCTTCGTTAGAAATATTAATAAACACGAGCCAAACTTTTGCGTGTCATAGTCGCAAAAATAACGTTATTAATGTTTTTTTTGGGTCAAGTCACACCCTTATCTTGGATATTCCCAAGGGAAATAAATAATTATGGAAACGATCCGGAAATCAATTTGCGGTGTTAAAATTATTCCAGCAATATCCAAAATAAAAACTCTTATGTTATATACATTCTATTAGGAATTTTTTATTGTAATATAAATAGGACTATGGTCCAGAGGCTTAAATTGACCTAGTTTACCAGTATATCTGGTAAACTCTCTAGAAATGTATGCTAATGTATATGAAAACCTGGGAATTTCAAAACAATACTTCCAAAATTATACTAGTTTAACTCGTTAATAAGACAGTAGTATATACTATAATATTTGTTTAAAAGAATTTAGAATAGAAATATATTCGTAAGAAATATAACAGCTGTAAAAATTTCTGCAAAAAGAAATAAAGAATTGTTGAGTAGCTCTTTCCAAAATAAAAGCAGAATTGCGTATCGTCAAGAACTGTAAAAATCGCTAGTCGAAGGAGACAAACGAAGTAAAAAAATATGTTGTTTAACTCTTTTCCAGCTGAAAACGAAATGTTCAATATAAAATGATCAAGGGAAATATTTATTTTGAAGTACCTAAATTTTTAAAAATTCTAACAAATTCAAAACAAAACGTAATAATACTAAAATTACGGTTAAACAATAACAGCACACCAAATAAAATAAAATTATAAAAATGAAAAACCCTCGGTTACGGTTACGACCGCTGAAACATGAACACAATGGCAGCCACTGATCCCCCATATTTGCAGAATAATATTATTCAGAAGTATTATTAATATCATTCGTGGTTTGGGTTGTACCTTAGCTGTCTCTACTGATTTTTCTTTTAAAGTACCATTGAATATATTTATCCTGTTTGGAGGATTGTTGGTAGTTTCATTATTGATTCTATTTTGTTACTGTTTTGGAGTTTATTTGACTGCGCTAGGTTAATAATTATAGATTTATTAGGAGCTGCGTGTATTCATTTAAAAACTTAAAAGTTGAAATATAAATGCCAAGTACTAAGAATACTTTGTTTAATACCGTTAATTTGAAAATCCCATTGTTTTCAATATTAATGAACTGATTTTAACATTTTTTTTTCTGCTGAGTAGTCGTGATTCATATTCAGAAGACTTTATATTAAATCACACCTTTTATTTTACTGTACGAGGAAAAATTAACACTACATAATATTAAATCAAATTTTAAAAGCTAGACTTTGAAGGTATATATAAGTTTTTTCAAAAGTTGAACTTTCGGTAGGGTAATTATTGTGAAAGTAATGTAGTATCGAGTCGGTCTTTATAAGAGCACTGAGCCGTGGATTTTGAGCAGTAGCTCCCTTAATGTAGTAGTTTTTAAACAAATTTGCGTAAGATAAAAAAATATTAAAAATTAAAAATTATTAATTACATGTCAACCGAAGTCAAAACGACATTTCGTTTGCGGCTATTGTATATTGAATTTACAGGTCAAACAACATTGTGGATCTGGAACCTGATGGCTCAGTTGCTTGCCATCAAGGTAGTCGGAGGTTATTGCACGCCCAATAGCGCCCAGACGAGGGAGGTAAACTTTTTAGATTATTTATTTGTTTCTAACTGAGCAACTCTAATTAAGTTTATTAGTTTTCAAAAATTAAGAAAGAATATGAACTTACCAAGTATATTAATTGATAGCACTATGTAGGTAATTCACACACTAAAAAAAGTATTTTATAAACTTAAAGCTTTGATTAAAAGAAAAATGAAGATGTGCAACCTTATGGGAGAATTCGTGGCACAAAAGGTGTCCGAGATGTAGCTGGCGACATCTTCGCTGCCAGGAAAGGGGTTCGAGATATGCTTGGCGCCGCGCGCTGCCAGTCGTATACAGCGAAACCGCGGATAGATCGGATAATCGGCGGACATGTACAAATCGCTTACCTTGTAACGTTCCGTTTTTTGATTTTTCATGCACCAATCAGAAAACATGCTACAAATTAAAATTCATGTATTTACAGAATAGCTCATCTCTATTAGAGAGGATTTTATTGGTTCATAGATGGCGCTCCGAGTTTTCCTTTAAAATTCCAGTTGTGTCTAAATCATAAGTAAATACTACAGATCGTAAATTTCATAAGTCTCTTTAATTTTGGGTGTAGCTAGTAATGTTCTTTCATATAAGTTTTGGTATAAATATAAATTACATAACTTTGGGTTGTTGTTCTTGATTATGTATAAATCTCATTTAAGTGGAATATTGGGGAATTTCGTTTTTTATAGTTAGTTATAGTTTGAAAGTAAAAATACAGTCGGTAATATAGAATTCTGGATGTCATTCCTGAACGGTTGAAAATACAGCGGATAAGACAGCTGACCAAAGGGTTAAGTTACTTCCAATATACCTTTGTCACTGGGTAGACCTTTTAAAGCCCATCATTCCATTTTTATGGAAATCTTTAATCATCCTTTGATGAAAATAAATGGAAGGAAGTGAAATAACATCGTAACATCATCTTCATTTGTATTTGATTCTAAAGTCCTTTTTTTGGTCTCCTTTTTAGGCAACCCAGTTTTATTAATCTGCAGTTTTATTAATCTACAGTTTTATTAAACGCCAGTTTAATGTTTTATTAAACACCAGTTTTGTTCATTTTAAACTGCTTATGAACTAGATTATTAGACGTCGTGTTAGAAACATTTTGTTAGTTGCTAGCCGCTTGTGGGCTAATTTTAATCTTACTGGCCACTTGTTGAGCAAGGGCATTATTTAGTCAAGAAACCCAATTTTGGAGAACTACATGGAGTATTGGAAATTAATAATCAAACATTTTACCGGCTAAAGTTCAAGGACCTCAAAGAACAACCCCACGAGGATATTAATAAAAGAAAAGTTTGTACATAAATACATTTTTAAAAAGCTAAACGCACAATTGGCGAAATTTTTAGATATATTTTATTTAAAAGATCAGCGCAACCCATAGTGTAAATATTTGTACAATTATAAAAGGGTATTTTACAATTATCTAACTTTTGATTAAAGTTTACAGGTTTATCTCAATGCAATCCTATTATATTAAACATCTTTAACATCTGATTTTAGAGTTTTATTAAATATTTCAGACTATATTATATTTAGGGTTATTCATGGGACCTTAGTTGTCAGTTGAATCCAGTAAGTTTTTTTAATAGACCATGAATGGCGCCCAAATTATAACACTTTAGTGATTTGGATTAACTGACAAGTAACTGCAGACAACACATAAAGGGAAAAGGGTAAGAAAAAGAACCACCCCTATAAGTAGCCACGACAAAGAGCAGCTGAGGCATACATCTTTTTTTTGGTTAGGTCTAATTTTAACATCAACAAGAAAGATGTGATAACCTGTATTGTTTGCATTATAGTGGTTATTGTTTTACGCTCGTTTTCGAGTCAAACTCGTGAATTTTTAACTCTACGAAACTGGAGTTCGTTTCATTCTTGTGAAACTGTTAACTAAAGCAAGTATGTCTGCCAGAAAAATAGAGTGTGCGTATGTTGGATGCAACAAACAAAAGAAAAAAAAATAATTTGGTGAGCTTTTTTAAATTCCCAGTCACGAGGCCCGACGTTCTTTGTCAACGAATATTCTTTGATAAATAAACGTTTATGGGATAATCATTTTTCTAAACACGATATGTATTCAAATGGCGAAAGACAATTACTGAAGAAAAATGCCGTTCCTATATTTTGGAAAGGTACGTGTTTCTTATTTTGAATCTTATTTTTCGAATGTCCTTCAATTCAATTCAAATAAAGAATAAACTATGCACGGTCCTAATAATCTTACAAATGTTTTGGAATTGATGTTTTTTGAATCTCTGAGTATTGGAACTTTCTTCTTTTGATTAGTACTGTTTTTAAAATAAAGTTGATGGGTCATGACCTTATGGCGCCTGATAAATACATGTGCGTGTAGGTAACGGCCGTATACTACCTATAGTATAAAGAAATTATGGGGATTCTGCTAAAAAGTTTATAATACTTTCTTTTTCTAATAGCCAAGCTTTCGAAATAATTCATTTCTTCTTAAGGGCTCTATAATAACATAATTATCAGAAGATTTAGGACTTTTTTACAATTAAAAAGTACTTAGACTAAGTAAAATGCAAAGACAATTTTGAGGGAATTTTGAGAAAATATAAAATAATTTTGGATAGATTTTAACTATTAAAATTTTGACATCATTTGACAAGAAATAAACAATTTAAAACCAATTGTTTTCTATTAAATAATAATGACAGAAATAGGTTAAATATGTCAAATATATAATTTTATATTTTCTGAAAATTCCGTCAAAATTGTCTTTGCATTTTAAATACTGTAAGTACTTTTTAATTGTAAAAAAGTCCTAAATTTTCTGATAATTATATTATTATAGAGCCCTGAAGAAGAAATGAATTATTTTGAAATCTTGGCTATTAGAAAATAAATGTGCTATAGAATTTTTGGCCGAATCCCCGTTATTTCTTCATACTTATATATATATATATATATATATATATATATATATATATATATATATATATATATATATATATATATATATATATATACACAAGTACAATACATCATTAAAGGGGTTTGAAAGTTTTTAAAAATCAAAATAAATCGAGATCGCGATACATATCCATCACCATTTTCAGACACACTGTATGCACCATGGGCCTAAATTGAATTGATTTTAAAATATTGAGGAAAATTTTTATTTTGTAATTTTGACAACTTGTAAAATCCAAACGGTTTGACTTAGCGAAAGCCCGGAGCAAAACGGTTGGCACATTCCTATCTGATTGTTACTACCCTCGTAAAAGGCAGATATTGAAATCGTGAAAAAATCACCCTCCGAGGTTTTTTTAGATCTTTAGGTTTGAAGGTCTCTAAACATGTTTTGCCTGTTCGCGGTATAGCTAAAAAACTACTTACCCGATTGACTTTATATTTTGGTAAAAAATTAAGGGTTATCTGGAGATGACATGGTAACATTTTGGTAAAAATCCAATATGGCAAAACAAAATGGTGGCCTACTCAAATGTTAAAAAAAAAATTACTTAACCAATTTACCTAAAATTGTGTGCAGAAATCAAGTAATATGTACGAATCACCTGGTAAAATTTTAGTACAAATCCAAGATGGCGGAACAAAATGGCGGTTTAATAAAATATTTTAAAATTCAGCCTGAAAAAAACTAGTTAATGGGCGGATTTCAAATTGTGTTTCATAACAAATTGTGGTATAGAGTAGAACTAATAAAGCTGTGGTGCTAATTCAATCGTAAAATCGCGAAAAAATCACCGTTTCAGGTGTTACATATTTTTAGGTTTTAGCGTCCCTAGATTCCAAAAAATGTTTTATCAATTTCCTCGGTCCGTTTGTCGGTTTGTCTGTCTGTCTCTCAGTTCGCGCCATAGCTTAAAAACTACTCATTAGATTGACTTCAAATATAAGTCAACAATTGAGGGTCACATGTGGGTCACCTGATAATTTTTTGATAAAAGTCCGATATGCCGAAACCAGAATAGTGAAAAGTTAAAAAAATTACTACTAAAAAACTAATTATCCAGTTTCTTCAAATTTTGCCCAAAAATCATAGGAATGAACCCGGTAACATTTTGGTATGAATATAAGATAGAAAAACAAAATGACAGTCTAAAGAAATATTTAAAAAATCGCCCTGAAAAAACTACCTACTACCTCAATTTCAAATTTTATGCAACCATTAAGTGTAACATAGAGATAAACTGGTAAAGTTGTGTTACGAATTCAAGATGACGAAACAAAAAAGAGGCCAAATAATCTTTACTTTCCTCGTAAAAGGAAAGTATTGTAATCGTGAAAAAACACCCTCCGAGATTTATTCAGATCTTTACGTTTCAGGGTCCCAAGATTCCGAAAAACATGTTTTCTTAATTCTGTCGGTCTAGCATAGCTAAAAACTACTTACATGATTAACTACAAAATACGGTCAAAAATTAAGGCACAGTTTAATTCTATGATTAAGGATCATAAAATCAGGATCGAGATCATATGGGAATGACTTGATAATATTTTGGTAAAAATCCAATGTCAAAAAAATATGGCGGCCTAGTGAAATTATTACTAAAAACTACTTAACCATTTTATTTTTAATTTTGCACAAAAATCAAGAATTATGTAGAAATCAACTGGTAAAATTGTAGTACGAATTCAAAATGGCGCTTAATGAAATATTTATAAATTCAGCCTGAAAGAAACTACTTAATGGACTGATTTCAAACTGTGTGCCGTAACTTATTGAGATACAATTCAAGATAGGGGAACAAAATGGCGGCCAAATAAAATATTTATAATCGCGAAAAAATCACCCTCTCAAGTTTTAAATATTTTCAGGATTTAGCGTCTCTAGATGCCAAAAAATGTTTTTATTGCCATCGGTTCGTCTGTCTGGTTTAAGAGCCATATGGGAATGACGTAGAAATATTTTGGTAAAAATCGAAGATGCCAGAACAAGAGGGCGGCCTTGAGAAACTTTAAAAAAGTATTATTTAAAAACTAGTTATCCAATTTCCTCAAATGTTGCACAAAAACCAAGGGTTACATAGGAATAAACTGGTAACATATTGGTATGAATATAAGATAGTAGAACAAAATAGCGGCCTAGCAAAATATTTATAAATTCAACCTGAAGGAACTACTCATTAGATTAATTTCAAAATATATGCATGCATTAAATGTGATATAGAGGTAAAGTTGTGGTACGAATTCAAGATGGCGGAACAAAATGGCGGCCAAATATTTCTTTTTAAATCAACGCAAAAACAATCTTATTCTACTGAATGTGATATAAGGATAAACTGTTACGAGTTCAACATAACTTAACAAAATGGCCGTATGTATCAACGTAAAGAATAAAAAATGCATAGTCACTAAAATAATTTGGAAAATAAACCACATAGAAAAATAAAAATTTTGTCGAATACATAATTTTTTCAGTTTCCTTATTTCCTGACCGTGAGTTTGGTAGAGTTGGTAAGTTTAATATTTAGTGTTTCAATTTAGTGAAACAATTCAAAACAACAAAACAATGGTTTGTTATTTAAAAAAACGTGTCAGTGCTTTTTAATACTTGTAAAATCAATATATTTAAAACACTGAGCTAAAGTTTTCAGCAAGTTCGTGAGATAGTTGTACTGCACCGATTTATATGAATTTTTTTTAAATGATCGTTGGGTAACCGAGACCTTTCAACTATTTTTTGTATTGTATACAAGGTGTTTCAAAAAAAATCGGGTCATGAATTGACCACGATTCTGCTCAAACTGCTAAAAAACATGCATTTTGGTTGGTAGTAGAATGTAGAGGTTGGTTAAGAAGGAATTTTTCAAAACTCGGCGGAGAAACAACCCCTTAAATATTACAATATTTTTTAATTAAAAAAACGGTTGAGTTTTTCGGAAAAAAACTCGTGTATTTTATTTGGTCATTTAACATATTTTAAGGTTTCTTAAAAATGTATACTGGGTGTTTCAAAAAATCGGGCCACTGATTAATCACGATTCTGCTCAAACTGCTAAAAAGCTGAATTTTAGCATACAGGTTGATTGTAGGGTGTGGAGGCTCGACAAAAAGAGTTTTTTGAAAAATCATATTTCAAGGGAATGAAACCGCCCCTTAAATAATACAATATTTTTTATTTAAAAACGGTTAATTTTTCAAAACAACGCTTAATCAGGTATATTTCATTTTATTTTTTACATATTTTTTAAAAATGTATACGAATTTGAACGAAATTGCAACAACGTGTTTTTTAAAATTAAAAAAAAATAAGGCGATCTAAGAACTTATTTATATCGACCTCGTTAGCATGTGTACACGAAAATAATTTAAGGATAAAATGCCTTAAGTAGAAATTTGGATGTTTCGAATAAATATTTAAGTAATAGCAGCAAAATGGCATTAACAAAAATATATACTAATATTTAAAAATCTCCATTAATAGCGCGCGCTAAAATTTATAGTTAAATAACTAAATATATTTTTTATGTTGTACAACACCAGTTGCGTAAATTGTATAGTACTTATTTAGTAGTTAAATGTAAGTGTATTTTAACATTTTTTCTAAATTTTCATTTTCTTTTTAATGCAAAACGTTGCATGTTTATCTACCTTTTGTTTTAATTATGTATTATTTTTTAAGAATATGTTTTGTTTGAAAATTTTGAAATAAAGTCATTTTATTTCAACTTTGTTTTTACTTATCTATGCTCTAAGTTATTGCAAAAAAATATAAATCTTCTATGAACAATATTTTTCTTTAATTTTTAATTTAAAATAAGCTATTTTACAGGGAAAATCGCTCACATGGTATACAGGGTATTCCAATTTCTAGGGTGATCATTGGGAGAAGCTGTACAAGATATGGATAAGTGTAAACTGTAAAAAAGTTGTGCAATTTTGTGCTCAATTAAATGCCGTTTTGAAATTGAGGATATTTATAGTACTTCCGAAGATATCCGGAAAAATAGAGATTTTTGAAAATCATTTTAATTTTCTACCGAGTTTCTTAAAAAGTTATTTTCAAATAAATGTCACATCATCACAGTCACCTTTTTCCCTCTACCATAATACGGTATTAAGTTTACGATTCGACAATTAATCTCCGAACGATCATCATAAATTTTGCTTTTTAAATAGTCAAAAATTTTGTGTTCTTAGTAAACAGTAATTTTAATTCTAAATTCAACAGCATATCACACCTAATTTTTTTCCGATATTGCGGACTAAAAAACTATCCTCAATGCTAGTTAATAATGATTGCGGAGGAACGGAAAGCCCGCGTCGGGTCAAAAATTCAATTACCTACGTCATCTTGAAGTGGGCAAAAATGTGGTAATGTAAATGTAAAATTTATTTGTCTCTACCTCTTTTATTAGAATCAGAAAAAAGTACCTAATTCAGAAATATTTCACTTTTTTGTTCTACTCCAGAATTAAAAATTAATTCTCATTGCCATTTGTTTTCGTCGACAATATGACGTGATTAGATTTTTGATCCGATGTTTCGTTCCTCATCATAAATTAGCACTAATGAAGGATTTTGTTACTCAAAAATATTGCGACACCCTGTAACTTTATTAGTTTAGAATAATGTAAAAAATAAATTTTGTCTTAAAAAAAGGTAAGTAACTATTATTTGTAAATTAAAATTTCGATTTAAACGTAGACCTAAAAGAATCTGCTTTATTTTGTATTAATAAAGTAGCACAAGGATTTTTTCCTACATTTACGAAGGAAAGTGTCTCAAGCAGAAATTTGGACAACAATTCCCTGGTTGTTGTGGTAGAGTGGTGTATTATTTAGCGTTAGGATCCAATAAAAAAAAACAATAAAGGCCCTTTTTTAAATTGCCGACGTTTCGCCAATTTATTGTTGCATCCTCAGGGCACCGAAATTTTCTATCCTGCATGAAATCCATATTAGTATTTACCTACTCCATCGGTCCGTAGATATTTCCTAACCCAAAACAATATACCACTCTAACATAACAACAAGAAGATCGTTAACGAAAACCATTTAGAAATTTAATATCTGGGAAATATCTGCGAACCAACGGAGTTAGTAAAGACTGATAATAGGGGTATCATGCAGGATATAAAATATGTGTCCTGAGAATACAACAATAAAGTTGCGAACCGTCGACAATTTAAAAAAGACATTTGTTTACTTACTGAGTTCTAACCCCAAAAAATACACCACTCTAACATAAAAACAAGAGGATCGTTAACGAAAACCATTTAGAAACTTAATATCTAGGAAATATCTGCGGTCCAACGTAGTAGGTAAACACTGAAAATATAGGTTTCATGGAGGATATAGAATCTATATATGTGTCCTGAGGATGCAACAATAAAGTTTTGAAACGTCAAAAGTTTAAAAAAGCCTTTTGTTTTTTACTGGATCCTAACCCCAAATAATACAACACTCTAAAATAATAACAAGGGAATGGTTACCCAAAACCATTTAGAAACTTAATATCCTGAAGAAGCAACAATACAGTTGGGTAACGTCGACTACTTAAAAATAGACTTTTGTTTTTTTTACCAGATCCCAACCCCAAATAATACACCACTCTAACGTAAAAACAAGAGGATTGATAACGAAAACCATTTAGAAACTTAATATCTGGGAAATATATGCGGAACAACGGAGTAAAAGTTCTGATAATATGAGTTTCATACAGGATATATGTGTCCTGAGGATGCAACAATAAAATTGCGAAACGTCGACAATTTGTAAAAAAGTTGTACAAATAATGCACCACCCTAACAAATTTTTTTTAACATGTTCTGCCATATTGGTTTTTTATCATAATAATATCAGGCCATCACCATATGACCCGTAATTTTTGGTCAAAATTTGAAGTCAAAGTAGTATTTAAGCAATGTCGCGAACTGACATACAGACCGACAGACGGACCGACGGAATTGATAAAATATGAAGATATGTAAACCCTGAGAGGGTGATCTTCACGATTACAAAAATTTTATTTGGCCGCAGCTTTGTTCCGCCATCTTGAATTAGTAACACATTTTTACTAGTTGAGCTCTATACCATAATTAGTTATGGCACACAATTTGAAATCAGTCCATTAAGTAGTTTTTTCTGGTTGAAGTTTTAAATAATCTATTATACCGCTATTTTGTTTCGCCATCTTGGATTCGTACCAAAATTTTATCAGTTAATTCCAACATAATACTTGATGTTTATGCAAAATTTGAAATAAATTGGATAATCAGTTTTATCATGATAATTTTTTTAACGTTTTACTAGGCCGCCATTTTGTTTGGCCATTTTGGATTTTTGCCAAAATATTACCAAGTCATACTCATATGAACTTTAATTTTTGACCAAAATTTTAAGCAAATCGTGTAAGTAGTCTTTTAGCTATGCCGCGAACTGACAGACAAAAGGAGAGGGTGAGAGGGTGATTTTTTCACGATTACAAATATTTTATTTGGCCGCCATTTTGTTCCGCCATCTTGAATTAATACCAATATTTTACTAGTTGATCCCTATACCATATTAGTTATGGCAGACAATTTGAAATCAAACCATTAAGTAGTTTTTCAGGCTGAAATTTTAAATATTTTATTCCTCACTCTTCGATTCCTACCAAAATGTACCACTTGTTTTCAACATAATACTTGATGTTTTTGCAAAATTTGAAACAAATTGAATGAGAAGTTTTTTAATATTAATTTCTTTAACACTTCACTAGGGCGCAATTTTGTTCCGCCATATTGGATTTTTACCAAAATGTTACCAGGTCATCCCCATATGACCCTTAATTTGTGTGAGTCAAGAAATTTGAAGTCAATCGGATAAGTAGTTTTTTAGTTACGCCGCGAACAGACAGACCGACGGAATTGAGAAAACATGTTTTTCGTCATCTAGGGACCCTAAAACGTGAAGATCCAAAAAAATGTCGAAGAGTGATTTTTTCACGATTACAATACTTACAAAGAACACCAGTTGCGTAAATTGTATGTATTCAATATTTATGGATAGTACCTATTTAGTAGTTAAATGTATGTTTATTTTCACATTTTTTTCTAAATTTTCGTTATCTTTTTAATGCAAACATTGCATATTTATTTACCTATTGTTTTGAGTATGTATTATTTCTAAATTACGTTTTGTTTAAAAAATTTAAAATATAGTCATTGTAAAAAGAATTAAAATCTTTTATGTACAATATTTTTCTTTAATTTTTAATTTAAAAAAAAAAACTATTTTACAGGGAAAATCGCTCACATGGTATACAGGGTATTCCAATTTCTAGGGTGACTATTGGGAGAAGGTATACGAGATATGGAAAAGTTTAAATTGTGGCAAAGTTACCCAATTTTGTGCTCAATCAAATGCCGTTTTGAAATTGATGATATTTTGAAGAAATATTAGAAAATCGTTTTAATTTTTTACCGAGTGTTTTTAAAAATATATTTTCAGATAAATTTCACATCATCACAGCCACCGCAATCCCTCTACCAAAATATGTTATTAAGTTTACGATTCGACGATTCATCCCCGAACGTTCATTATAAACTTTGCTTTTGAAATAGTCAAAAATTTTGTGTTCATAATAAACAGTAATTGTAATTCTAAAGCCATCAGGTCTTTGTCAAATTTGTTCCGCTGCAGCAAAAATACGGTTTCTAGGGTCATCTTCATTATTAATTTCAACCCTGTTGTAATTCCAAGAAGGCACCTTCTGTTTTCAAATAAGGATTCGATGTTAAAATGAAACGTTTGAAAAAAATTGTAGGCATTTTGTAGAAAATCTTATAATTAATCGTTTTACTTAATAAAATTAATAAATGTGGTATCGATTTGTTTAAAAATTAATAAAACGAAATACATCTTTAAGGCCGTTTTCTCAAAAATGGTAAGGAATTGACCCTATGTTATTTAAGCATTTTTTAATAAAGATGGTATTAAAATGTTTGGAGTCGAACCCTTAATACCCTGTACATATACTTATACGACTTTATGGGATCATTAGAACAGAAGAAAAAAACCGGAGAAATTAATCTTCTAAAACGCATTTCTCCGTTATTTTTAAATTGTAGCGAAGGCTCTTTGCCAAATAATAGTTAACTGATATGTTCTTTATGCATACCAAAACCAAGCGCTCTGGAATTATTAGTTTTTGCATAATTGTGATTTGAATTTTTAAATGCACTATTTTTGAGCGTGAACGTTTTTGAATTCTGCAAATTCATGCCGAAAGTATCAAACTACACAAAACATATATTCTCATTTCGCGCTAAATCTTTGTGAAATACGCGAAAAATGCTTCCAAATATGACCAAAAACGGCCAAACGCGAGAAAGTGGCCAATTATTACTCTTCAACTTTAATTATCTCAGCCATTGCAGAAGCTTATTAGAATTATTTTTTTTGTATCAGGCTAACTGAACCCAAGAAAACCGATTATTTACTTACATTGCGCCAAGAATTAACGGCAATACTGTTTTCGGACGTTTCGCTATATAGCCTTTGCTATTAAGCTTCATAAATGAATTAATAAAGCATATAGTTATTATTTTTATTAAACAATTAAATTTATCATGAAATATACAATGGTGAAGAATATACGTAAAGCATATACCTAGTTATTAATTTTAATGGACAGTTAATTCATTGTCGAGAAACGTTAATTGGTCTGTATTGTCGGACTAAATATCTATATATTATCTGAGACTTCTGCAGTTGCTGGGATAATTAAAATCAAACATTAATACTTTGCGTGCAAAGCGTCTCTATTGCCCCTCGGCTGCCTCGGTTGTTATCATACTACTCAGCTATTTTCGCGCGTTCGGGCGTTTTTGATCACGTTTGGAAGCATTTTTCGCATATTTTCCATATTCCAGCGCAAAAACGAGAATATATAATAGGTTTATAGTAAAATACTTTTTTTTTTAGACATACGGGGTAAATTTACATTGTTCGCTGACGACCCAACTAGGGAAAACCTTGCTTCAACAATTAACAGGGATTTAGCTAAAGTAAAAGAATGGTGCGATGCCAACTTACTTACCTTTAATACCACGAAGACGAATATAATTAACCTTAAGTGTAATCTGGATAATATTGTTCTAAACAATAAAATTATAAGTATTGTGGAAGTAAATAAGTTTTTAGGACTTTACATCGACAAGAAATTGAAATTTGAGAGCCATATAATAAATCTTAGTAGAAGGCTATCGGCAAACTGTTACGCAATTAGGGTAATTTTTAATGAATTGGGCATGAGCTTTGCATGAAATGTATACTTCGCTCTTATTGAATCCCATTTCCTATATAGCATCTGCTTTTGGGGGACTTGCGCCGGTAATTTATTTAATATGATTTTCATTCAACAAAAACGAGCAAAAAAAACGTGTGAAGGGCTCATTTTAGAGATTCCTGTAGATCATTATTTTTGTCATATAAAATCTTAATCTTAACGTCGTTATTTATATTCGAATCGGTATGGTTAATGTATAAAAAAAATAATAAGATTAATGATGGTAGCTCGCAGAGAACTCGAAAATCTCGTGTTATCTCTCTACGAATCCCAACTACTACTCAGGTAAAGAACTCAATCCATTACAATAGCAAGACAATATTTAATCACTTGAACATAAGACAAGTGCAGAATGCGAAAGCTTAAGCAAACTTTTTACAATAGGTTAGACCTATTCTTGTATAGCCAAATTTTGAAATTCTTCTTAATTTGTTTTACTGTTTTTCTGTGTTGTGTTTTATCCTTCTGTATGCTGTATACTATGTGTGTAGGTGTATACTTGTAAATTTTAAATGTTCTTTTGATATTTTTTCCTTGACTTGAGTAGTCAGTACAGTATTTTATTATTAGGTAAGCGTTATACATTTTAAGCAATTCTAAACCGTTTGTCTCAGAGATGAGGCTTGTCTCTTTTGTTTACACATCTGACATGTTTTTAAGTAGATATTAGGTAGATATTTCTATGCTGGAATTTTAATTGAAGGTTTTTGCTCTTTATTCTAAATGTTTGTCTTATGTAAAGTCGAATTATTTATGTTTAGTTTAGTTGAGGTACAAGACGACTTACTCATTACCTATTTGGTTATATGTATATATATTTATATTTTTATTTATTGTTGTTTTCATTTTATATTTGTTTATATTTCTTGTTTAGCTTTAGTTATTTTGTATTGGATTGGGTTGGAAACGATACCATTGCTATAAAATATTGTATTGATATGTGACCTATTACAAAAAAACATTTTTTTTTAAAGTAAGTCTTTTTGAATTTTACTTTTTTTAACAGCTTTGACAATGAGATTTATTGAGACAATAAAGCATTTTTTGATTTGATTATATGACTTTACAGAATTCAAATCGGATCATCAACGACGCATTCAGGGACGCTGAAAGACAGATCATCATTTTGCAAAAACTAATATTCCTACAGCGCTTGGTTTTGGTATGCATAAAGTACATAACTATAACTATTGTTTCGCAATGAGTCTTCGCTACAACTTAAGAAATAATAAAGATATGAATTTTCAAAGAAAATCTTAATTTTTTAGGTTTTTCTCTTGTTCTAATGATCCGATCAAGTCGTGTAACCATATCATATTGTTGATAATTTTATTCTCTACAATTCATCTCTTACACCATTAAGATTACTTCATAAGTATCGATTTTGTAAGCCGAAAAAGAAAAAGAAAACGCAATTTTTTGCATTAAATTGTTTATAACAAATGGAAGTTGCGGGAGGAAAACATAATGGACTGTCTTGAGTGCGATGGCGCACTCGGTTTCCGGTTACTATTTTTGGCAGAAATTACTGGTTTTTTGCTTTGTTAATTGACCTAAAAATATTATGCACTAGATGTATTTATTTTACATTCGGGATATTTCTGCATAAGTATGATGTTACTGATAAACTAACTACCTTCTTTATACGAGACCAAATAATTTAAATTTTATACCGAATTCCTCTTCATTTGCTATCGCAACAAGATTATTATTAGCGCCACTTAATCAGCAAAATCCTTAGATCCAAATTTAGAAAAATTAAAAACATATCTTCACTAAACGTTTTTTTAATAAATATACCATTTATGCAACCTTCCCTCTAACAATCGTTTCTGCATTTTCGTCTCCAGACGAGAAAATAGTATATCCAGTTTGGCTGCCTTCCAAAAAGTATGTTCGTTTTGTTGCGATATAGAAGAGCTGGAGAGGTTTCAAAATCTATTCTTATAATTTATATTCGCGGAAATATCCGCACTAGATTTGCTTTCGAGTTATAAATTAAGCCTTTTGTGAAAATCTATGAGATATAAAATATAACTTACAATGAGTTTTTTTGCCTAACACATTTAATTTAAAGTAGTATCACATTTTATCAGAAAACTTTTTACTAATTTTTTAAGAATTTTTTGTGTAAATAACATATTTTAAAACTATTTAGTAAAACAATTTAGTTTTTATCAAAATATTAAAAAAAGTATTTTGTTGGTATTTTCGTTGTCATAAATAATTGGATCTAAATATTAAAACATTTTTTCACAAAAAATTATAACAAATAATTACAGCAGTTTTATCATCAAGAATATATAAACTGAAAATTACATAAATATATAAATTTAATTTGACCTTTGTCATCTTCTGCACAAGAAAAATTTAAAACACAAATTTTGAAGAGTTAGTTAAAAATATGAAAACCTAGTTTAATAACTTTTTTATTAACATAAAAATGGTTTTATCCCTTTTTATTTATCAAACTGTTAATTCCTATTACTTTTAAAATATATAAATTTTGAAATATTGGATTGGCTATGAGAGTAAATGTATCAATGATTTATTACTAATAAATCATTTTTATTTTCGTAGCAATTATTATGATGGTAATCTGTAATGTCCGATCGTTTTTTAATAGGTTTGTTCGTAATTTTTCACGTAAAATAAAATTTGTATTTAGTTAATTAAAGAAGTTTTATACAATAGTACGAAGGCTTTCTCGACTTGTGTCAACTAAGGAATCATGGTTCTTGGGTTGAGACCATGTCATATTGAAAAGTAATTCCAGTTATTCATTCCAAACTGTGATTCCTAACTTTTATAAGATTTTGTAGCTACCATTATATCTCCAATTTTCCTTCTATGCTACCCAGTATTCGTACAGCTTCAACGATTATGGTGATGTCATTTTCCTTCGGTCTCCATTCCAATTTTAATATACAACAATTAAAGTAATATGCTGGTAGATTTATTATTGACTAAACGCAATACTTTATAATAAGTCAGTCCTTTTTTAGGGTTCACTAGTGACGGAGCCTTTTCTTCATCATCTCAGACATTGCTTTATGGTATTTCCTCAACCTGTCTGATATGCATGGTTTAAGAGGTAGAACCATTAAAAGATGATAGTCTGATTTTATCATTAGTTACTGTTATAGGGTTAGTGTATTTTTGTATTCTTAATTAATCCTATTTTCCCTGTCTGTTAACCCCTTCTCTTTTTGTTTCTGGCTTGTTCTTTTTGATTTTTTGTAAAACTCGAACACAGTCCATAAAAACAGTATATAAAAAGTTAAAAATAAAATAATTTTTTTTACAAAAACTGCGAAAACTCAAACAAAATCCATAAAAACGTAACTGTCTATTCATATACTTTGTTGATTTCTTATATTTTTTGTATTGTTTTAGATTCTTGATCGATTGACCCTTTCACAAGGATATCCTGCTCTACTTAATAGTTTTTTGAGTTGTTCTACAAATTTCATTGTTTGTTCTTTAATTTCAGCTGTTAGTTATTTGGCACTAGCCTTGAAATTATTCTTTTTCGAGACTTTTCGTCTTACTTCAAACACAGTGGAAAAGCGAAATTTGATGAGTGTTGCTTGGTTTTAAAAAACAATTTTCTAGAACTGCGTTAAAATATCTCTTCAAAAGTCTTTCTGAGATCCAAGAGTTAAAGTTAAGGTAAAGGTACAAATCTTGTTCTCTTTTTAAAAAAAAATGTCTAGAACATCTTTAAAACATATTTTATAAGGTCTTTTTAAGATCCAAAGGAGTACAGTAAAGTCGAAACTTTTCTTGTAGCACTTTTTAGGAGAATAACTATTACAATCTGCTTACGACTCCCTAGTGTTCTCAGTTAATATTCTAATTTTATACTTTCACTGTATAACAAATGTCCTATACTGGATCTTTCCTCATGTTTCGCCATCCCATTATTGGTTTAAATTTAAGAGATGGAAAAAATGTTAAATATAATAGCTGTTACTATATAGAAAACTATTATTTATGGATAAAGGATATATTATATACCCGATCATAAGAGACAATGCTTTCCCATTGAGTCCACTATGTAGTAGATCGTTTTCCGTCTCTCTATAACACTTTGCCTCTTCCTCTTATGGCAGGACAGGTCAAAGAACCACACACAAACCTTATGTAAAACCGACTTCCGTGCGATGTTTCTTTTACAATTGTAATATGGACAGTGGTATTTGGTGTTCAATGATATTTAGTGTATTGTGTAACATACATACATTCCTTCACAAGAGCAAGGTGTATTTATATACTCCTTCTGTTTGAAAAGGTACAACCTCTTTCGGAGATTGCAAGCATTGTTCTTATGTGTATTGAAGATTGTACGTATGTTAGACCGCAGAAGTATTTATCTTATTTAGCCTGTAGGGCCATATATAAGGGGAAGAAGAACACTACCTAACGTTGGGTCGTTATCATTCTCCTTTCGAAGAGTTGGTTATTTTAATTAAACGCGTACTACAGTGCAATAGTCATTTCCTCGCAGAATTTCGATCAGTTGCAATGTGTCCGATCTAAGGGAATTTTGTGTTTTCAGAAATCGAAATGGCTCCAAATACTAGTGAGTTAATAACCGATTTCTTTTGTGCTGGATGATGGTGGGAATTTGCATTTAAGTGTCTATTTTTATGCGACAGTCTTTTATACACACAATGTCCTAATATACCATTTTCATTCCATTATGAATATAATATTATGGTGTTGCAGATTAAAGTAGTCCAGAAATATAGGGGGATTTTCCTGTCTATAAGGCCAAACAATAGAAGTATTATCTACATATTTGATTCAGTGTTTTGGTTTTAGTCGGGCGGATGTAAAGTAATATGCTCAAAAGCCTCCATAAATATATTTGCTATTACAGGTGACAGAGGAGACCCCATAGATACCTTCGAGGTTTGTTCGTAAAAAGTTCCTTGAAAAATGAAATAAGTAGATGTAAGATAAGCATTCGCTAGGTCTATTAAGTTATTATCAAGATTACTATGTTTCAATATGCCAGATATAATGGAAATTATAATTAACCGGAACATTTGTGAATAATGATTCTACATCGAAATTGACCATAATATCTTCGGGATCCAACTGGATGCCTTAAGTTTTTCCACGAAATATGCTGAGTTTTTATGTAAGAACAGTTCTCATGTAAATGGAATAAAAAAAATAGAATGATATTTACTTAATTTGTATTTGGGCGAATCTATTGCACTGACTATATGTCGAAGTGGTACATTGTTCTCGTATATCTTGGGAAGACCGTAGAACTTGGGAACCTTGGAGCTGCTCGGCTTTAATGATTCTTCGCCGCTGGTGGTAGGCTGGATAGTTAATCAGATTAATGGTGCGTCTTTCTATTCTACTTGTCGGGTTTCTGCCTGCATTACGTTTAGGTGTCGTCCAGAAATTGAGTGACCTTTTCCACATATTCCTTTTATTTGCTGGAAAGACCAGGATATCTGTGTTTGCATTTAAAGTCTTTATCGCTGGTTTTTTTGGTGGCTGGGAGATTCGGCTGATTTCATCGGTTGACTTCACTGGTAATGTTCTGATTGCGGCTTCAACTAAGCATAATATGTCTTCGATGGAAATGCTTCTCGGGGATATTGCGAAAGGTTTAACTGGATATCTTTGTTCAGGAGTGCTTGAAACTTTTTTGTTGCATGTGTAACTTCTTGATGGATTTTCTCTGCAAGGTGTATTAAAAATACCGTCCAAAGTTGTAAATAATGATTTTCTCGGATCTAGCAAATAATTTCAGGTGAGTTTCTAGTTGTTTACGGACATTTTTATCTAAATCGCGACGTATTGCCTTAATCCTCGCTCTAAGTAATACAATGCTGACACGCTTATAAATATTCTTAGCAGTTCTAGAAGTGACAGTGATTTCGATACTACATACTCATCTCTGCATTTAAGTAGAAAAACAACTGGCAAAGTAGCTTCTTGTTTTCGTGGCAATCGTCAGAAGAACATACATAGTTATAGAACGGAAACTTTCACGGCTTTGGTCAATTAAGATATCGTGGTTCTTGGAATTAGACCGTGTCAAATTGGAATTACTATCCGACGTTTTGCCTGTGATTACATGAGACATCTTCAGGGATCTTTACGAGAACTGACCCTGGTCTCAGAGATTCAGGCGGGCTTTTATACCCGACTTGTGCTCTATTGAAAATGTATCTCTATTGAAATGTTTTGAAATCTCAATAGGTTCCCTAAATTTTTGTTTATAGGATCCTGAAACCAACGCTAGAACCATGGATTATTTTACATGTATAATATGGCCATTAGTATGTAGATGTGCAGCTACAGCAGATTAAACAAACTGTTTCCTTTTAATACATCATTCCTATTCGTTTCTTAAGTCTAGTGGATATTGACCGTCCTGTTTCTTCTACATACACTTCTCCACAGGAACAAGGCATTTTATATAATCCATCTGTTTGAGAAGGTACAATATATTTCAGGGATCGCAAGCCTTATCCAATCTTGTAAATCTCCCCGGGCTCTTTGACTGCAGTCAAGGCAAAACGTCGGATAATCAGTGATTAATTTCAATTTGACAAGGTCTAATCCCAAAAACTATTATTTCTTAATACTTTAACTATGTTGACAAACTATTTTGGTATCATCCTGCTTTCTTCATGTATTTTATAAAGGATTTGAACAAAGCTTGACACCGTGTATGTTAAAAGCTATTCATAGGATTAGATTGTACTCGTAGTGTCTTTAACTCAGAAGATCAAGGACTACATCATATACAAAATTCAGCCAAATTCACCAAGGCGGGTTTTCGATATAGTTTGGACGTGATCCTTTCTGGAGCGTCTTTCAAGACAAAGAAATCAAACATGGTATATGTATTTAAAATCAGTAATTTTATGAATATATAAAATATAGTGTATTCCATTAAAAAAATTGTATATTGAACACACATTCTTGAGATATCCCGTATACGTATATAATAATTGCCGATAAACTATGTAATAAACCCTACAATTGTGGGGGATGGTGAAATATGAGGGGACAGACCCTGCATATTGACACTAGCATTATTAATCAAGCACAACACTACCATTCGTTGCTAACACCTCCACAGCACAGAATATATCTACCAAATGCGAAAGTTATATTTGTCATATGCCTTACATCGTGAAATATGTTGCCGTTATTAGTTCGCTAATAGAAAACTTACGAAAACTGGTCATAAGACTAACTCTAGAGGATGTTTCTAAGAGATGTATACGAACTACGTATTCCTAAACCATAATAGGAGGATTTAAGGTAATTTACATTTGTCCGAAAATGATTCCTTAGAAAGTTATCAAACGTCAAAATATAAAAAAGTAACTTATATTTTGACTAAAAAAATGTTGCTGCTAATAAAGAGGATGAAATTGGGTATGTTACTTAGAACTGTAAAAGGACTTTTTTTTACGTTTTTTTTTGGATGATAAGTGGTACATAAGTATGTAAACATTGATCCGTCACGTACAAAAAGGCCGTATTTTTTTACCTGTCCTGTCGATTGTTAAATTTACTTTGTCGATAAATAATTAATTTTAATAAATTTTTTGCCTCTTGATCATTTTTCCTGCCCTTAATTATTAATACTGTGAAGAAAATCAAAACACAATTCTATCAGAAATATTATTACAGGTAGTGAAAATTCCCAAGAGGCAAAAAATATTTTAAATAAAATTATTATCCACAAACTAAGCTATTCGTTTACCAGGCAGTTAAGAAATTCTAGCTTTTTTGTATGAAACGAAACGAACGAACAGTTCGGTAATACCCTCCACCAAAAAAAAAAACCTTTAACAATTACAGTACTATTTTATATAACAAATTTCATCATGATCGCGAATAATAGTCTTTTAGTGTAAATAATATGACTTCTTTTTACTTCCCTCGTAAAAGGGAAGTATTCTGAATTTCTAAAGATTTTATTAGGCCGTCATTTTGTTTTTTTGTCTTGGATTCATACCAAAATGTTACCAGTTCACTCCGATGTAACGCTGATAAGTTTTTTTAAGCTATGCTGCGAACTGACAGACAGACAAACACATATCATAACCGACGGAATTGATAAAACATGATTTTTTAGCATCTAGGGACGCTAAAACGTGAAAATATATAAAACCTGAGATATCTTAATTGACCAAAGCCGCGAAAGTTTCCGTTCTATAACTATGTATGTTCTTCTGACAATTGCCACGAAAACAAGAAGCTACTTTGCCAGTTGTTTTTCTACTTAAATGGAGAGATAAGTATGTAGTATCGAAATCACTGTCACTTCTGGAACTGCTAAGAATACTTGTAAGCGTGCCAGCATTGTATTACTTAGAGAGAGGATTAAGGCAATTTAGATAAAAATGTCCGTAAACTACAACATTTTATTTGGCCGCTATTTTGTTCCGCCACGTTAAGTTAGTACTACAGTTTTACTAGTTTATCTCTATTCTGCAATTAGTTATGGCACACAATTTAAAATCTATCCATTAACTTCTTGTGGATTTTCATTAGATTGTATGAAACAAAACAACATATTATACTATTCATAAATTTCGTAGACCGCCATATTTAGTTAAATAGAAGCACCAAAAAAACAAAAATATTTCATTAATAATCACTGACAGAACCTCAAACATTTTGAAATTTTGCTCCAAACAAATTAGCCATAGCCTTCTACCTACTAAATGGAGACAAAAGAAAATTTTAGAAAATCCCGAATTTTGAGCTTGTTTTTAGAAAGGAACTTCATACATGTATATATTTTTAGAAAGCTTACATTATTCCTAATGAATATAAAGAATAATATACAGGATGTCCCATTTAAAAAATAGAGTCGAATAACTTTTTGACGTGACCCTGTATACTTATTCTGATTTCGCACTGATTTCTACTGAAAAAGTCATATAAGGAACAGTTTTCTCCTTTTTGAAAAGTTATCAGATAGCTGGGATACGAGAGCGCCTGAAAATGTGAGTAGTTATAATAGGGGAGCGCCTCCTCCTCCTCCTCTTCCTCTCTCTCATGTCCCTCATTCTTAACTTCCTCCCCTTTTATTCTCATTCGCATCATATTTTTAATTTTTTCTCTTTGTTCTCCCACATTTGATTTTGCATTCTTAAGTCTTATAAATAGGTGCATCATGATAATTTTAGTATGCCGAGGCACATTTACTAAGCTGTGCTCGAGTTGCGTAAAAAGTTATTTTTGAATTTTTCCACCAATTTTGTATAAAACAAAAAGAAAAAATGTGTCAAGTAATAAGTGAATTATGTGTAATTAAACTAAAAATTAACTACAACTATCAGACAGTTAAAAGTTAAATATCTCAATTTCTTTGAAGTGATTTCGAAAGATGAATACACCAAGCTGTTTTATCCACTGAAATGAGATTATTTGAAAGCAATTGACTGTTGTGATGATTATTTAGAAGGAATTATAAGCCTTACTACGTTTTTCAATACATTTGGGAAATCATACTTTGTAGGAGAATTAAGCCACCTAATAGAATTTATAGGAGAAGATTGCCAATTTATACCTTCTATTATTGCAACCCAAAAGAGGTTTCAATTATACGAAGATAAAAAACAGGTATTATCAAGGAAAGTTAATCCTATTCGCAAGAGACGTCCCCCTACATATTTAAAATATTATGTTAAATAAATGAAATGGCTGAGTTGCTGATTGCAGTTAAATTATTAGAGGAGAAATTTAGTAATCTTTCAAAAACCTATTTCTCATATTGTATGGCAAGTGGTCCGGAGTGGATAGACTTTTATTGTAATCAATCTGCGGAATTCGTAACGGCTGCCCTCTGTTGCAACAAATACATTGAAACATTAAATTTTTTTCAACTTATTCAAGATCTAAAAGATATTGGCTTTGGTTACTATTTAAAAGACTTGAAGCAATTTATTGACGAGGATACTATTCTTCAAGAAATTGAAAAGGAAGAATAAATTTAATAATATTTACAATGGAGCAAATGGTTACTGAAATGTATGAAGAGTTTATTATATCTGCTGCATACTTCCAATATTTATCAATTGTAGGCGAAGAAGACGCAGAAGCACAAGATTTGTCAGCATATGTTAATAATATAGATCGAATGGAACAATGTAAATTAGCCGCTAAATTTTGTAATGATTATTTAAAATATAAAAATGAGTATGAACTTTTAAATGAATTTAGAAAATTAGATTTAAGGTATCATATTAATTGTATTCAATCATGGTTGGTTAATGCAAAATAAAAAGATAATTAAGTTTTTTTATATTTTTATTCATTCATAAAACAATTGTCATATAAAAATAACACATTTGTCAATGCACACATACAAGGTGATTTTGAATGATAGAAGCATTTTGGTTCCATTAGCTTTAGCGCTGGTTGTTCATCTATTTCAATCACAGGCTTTTTAGAATATTTCTGTATAAAATCCTTTTTTTCGCTTCCTTTTACAAAAACAAAATCTGCTTTCTTCGTAAGTGTTTCAATTATTTTTGGGAAATGATGTAATGGAGCAAATCCATTATTCCAATGTATACAATGATAATTTTTCGTTAACCATACCGCCTGCTTGTGACAATCAGGTGAAAGAAACTCCATTGGAAAAGGCTTTTTAAAAATGTAATGAGTCATTTCATAACCATCAAAAGCTGCAAGCTCTTTCGGTATAAATTTATTTTTTTCATCCTTGAATCCTTGAATATCTATAACCAATCTCATATTTTCAAAGCAGCAAATTTTTAATGAGACTTTTTTTACTTGAATAATTTGCAATTTCTTCTTTCAGTTGATTAATTTTAAAAATAAATTTTTCAATTTGTAGTTGTAGTTTTGATGTCATGACTAAAGCTAAAAGCTTTTGAAAATTTTTTTAAATTAAATCGAAATATGAAAATAGTGGGGATAAAGTTTATAATTGTTTCACAATTTTAGTAAGAGGGCTGTAGCTAAATAATTTGTCATGTAAAATAAGACAATAAGCAGAAGTATCTTTTTTAATTGCATTGTGTGTCTCAAATTCAATTCTCATTACTACGGATCCCGTTTGAATTGTTTCTTTTTGATGGGAGCAATCAATATGTGTAATAGTACTAATGTTTTTGAATTGTTTAGGATTAAAAATGGGTTCATTTGGAACACCATAGTAAGACTGTCTAAAGTTGGCAAACATTTCGTATAAAGCAGAAAATTTGTTTTCTTCGAAATTAAAGTACAAATCGTGATAAGGATATCTTTCAGAATTTAAATATACTCTAATATTTGACAAGGTAATATTGTCAAATTTACTCATATCTTTAACAATTTTCCCTTTTCTGTTTTCTTGAAAGCCAATCACAACATGACGAAGAGCTTCTAGTTTACTAGTTGTTTTTACCGGCCATGTGTGACGGGCTGAATCCTAACAATATATCTTTATTTAATTCTAATATTTTTGATAGAGCAAGTTGTTGTGGCATATCAACTAGAATGTGAGGAACTTTCCAATAAATTTTATCGAAAGTAACCAATGGAGTGTCAGGAGCAGTAACAAGGTGTGCCGGATCTTGTTTGAAAATAACACCATCTAAATCATCAGTTGATCTAATAAGAACCTATTCCTGTTTCATATTCATAATAATTTTTCTGTAATCTTCAAAAAATCCTAAAAGCATTTTTAGTGGTATGGATACGGAGAATTTTCCATCATTATCAACTAAAATTGTATCACCTTCTTTCCGATGTGGAAACCAACCTGCATTTTCCAGTTTTAAACTTTCGTTGGTATTGTGAGAAAGGTAGCTTTTTAAGGTTGATGCTAATCCAACATTTCTTATTGAATCTATAGTAATTCCGTTTAGTTCATAGCGGATTTCTCTGAACAAAAAGGCTATACCATTGTTAATAAATAGCAATTCTTTCTTATATTTACCTTCTGTATTAGTTAATTTTTCTTCGATATAAAGTAAACTATCTGATGGTAGAGTGTAAGCATCGAGTTCTTGAATTGGGATCCTTATTTCATCATTGTAATCGAATTTTGAAGAAATATATGGTTGATATGTGTGAAGCTCAGAACTGACGATGGAATTGTCTACATAAAGCTTTTCATTTACGTTTAATATGTTCATTATTTTAAAACAGTGAAACCCAAAGATGTGAGAAATTTACGATTATCTCGTCTTAACTTGTTGGTGTTGGATTTGATACTGAACTGTTGTTTAGGCTTTTTCTTTTTATAAGTTTTTACTTTGTTAATAGTGGTAGGGGCAAGTCTCATCCCAAGGGCTTTATTATATCTAACAACCATTTTATATTTCACTTGTTTGTAAATGTAACCTTACTGTTATAGTTTCTCCTCTAAAACTGATAAGTTCTTCGTCTTGATCAACTATTTTAACTGTTATATTGTTAATTGCTTTGACGCTAACTGGAAAATACAAAATGGGCAAAGGAGATTCAACTATTTTATACCCTGGAGCTACAGTTGGATAAAACTGGTGAATAATATGAACAGGTTTACCATTATTGTAAGAACAAATAGCATTCACCTTAGTTATTTTTGCAACATTATCTGATTCTTCCTCTTTCATAGCTTCTAGTATCCTGCTATTAAAACCCAACATTTTTCCTATTGAATCTTCCTTGGTAAAATCAATTATTCTACTATACATTAAAAAAGTTTTTAGTATTAACATTTGCTTTTAAAAGAAAAAAAATTTTTTCATTCGGAAATAAATCTTCTATACTTTCTCTTATGTATGTTTCTATATCTGTAATGTCATAAGTTCCGTCGGGAATAACAATTACTTTATTATCTATATAAAATTTATTATATCCTTCTTTTATATTGGGGATAGTCATAAACGTTTCAAAATCAGCTAAACCCAGGTAATAGTGTTTTTCATCCTCTAAATATATGGGCGGATTAAAATCAGCAGACAAAACAGAACTATTTCCTGATATGGCAATTGTGGTAGACATTGCAGTTTATTTATGAATGAGATATTACAATAAATAATGAGTTTATATATTTTTTTGCAAAAATTTTAGGGATAGTTGACCACAGTTATATGAATTAAATTTTTGTTTATTTTCATAAGTATAAAATACATCCACTTTGCCATTCGAATTAAAATATTTGAGAAGTTCAAAAGGTGGTTTTAAATTTCCATAACTATCAAAATATATTACATTTTTGTTATTTTTAATATAAGCAGTCCAATGAGATCCTTTATTTTGTTTTTTATCCAAATTTACAATACCACATTCTTTCAGATTAATTTTTTTTGGAAGTTCATCGAGCATAAAAACACCTCTAAAGCCAGTTATTTTTAACAGCTTTACATATTTAATAATATCATTGTTCGTAAGTGCTCTTTTTGGAAAACTCATTTAGAGTTTTTTTTTTGTCTGATTGCTTTCATTTTGACGGATCCTCCTTTATAAGGTCTAATAAATAGTCCCTTTCCTTTATGTGGTCTAATATATAATCCTTTGCCTTCTTTAGAGCATTTTCCATTGCAATATTATGTCTATGTATTTCTTCTAGTTGCTGTTTAGCTGCTTTAGCATCATTTACTGCCTTAGCAATTCCTGCCGCGCCTCCACCTAGTGCACCCAGGGCGCCAAGAATGGGAAACAAAAGACGTAGAAATCCTCCAATTTTTTTGGGTGTTCGAATGATACGTTTTTTTCTCAATTTAAGTTTACCCCCTTTTGTATTTTTTAATCCCAAACCGAACTTTCTTTTACCCTTCATTATTCCTGCAACACTTAAAGCTGCAATTTTTTCACCAATAGAAGAATCTTTAGCTTTTACCCTATCCTATGACGTGTTTTAATAATTTTTTTCAACTTATGACGACCCACAGTCATTGAAGTTCTTTTTATACTAAAAGCACATTGACATTTTTCTGGTATAAATACTTTTACAGCTAAAAATATTTACTAGTGTGATTAATAATGAGGATTGAAAAACCAAAATTCTCATTACCAGTAAATAATCATGACGAAAAAATTTTAAGTAAACAGTTAAGAAAGCATGGTGACTTATTTTGCGGTGGTTCAAAAAGAGGGCTTATAGTTGGTTGCAGTGGTAGCGGTAAAACCAACGTTATGCACTGCTCGAGCATCCTAATGGAATTAGGTTTGAAAATGTCTATGTTTATTCAAAGTCATTAGATCAACCAAAATATGAATATTTAAGAAAGTTGTTAAAGCCTATGAAAGAAATTGGATACTTTGAATATGATAGCGATGAAAACATTATTTCACCTCATGAGATAAAGCCAAATTCCGTTATCATTTTTGATGATATTCCTTGTCATAATCAATCTATTATTAGGGACTATTTCACGCATGGAAGGCATAGAAACACCGATTGTTTTTTTATTTTTCAAGGATATTCCTCAATCCTTAAACGTCTAATTCGAGAAAATGCAAACTTATTAATTTTATTTAAACAGGACTGTTTGAGTTTAAAACATATATATAATGACCACTGTATATTGGATATGACATTTGATCAGTTTAAAAATATTTGTGCTAACTGTTGGATGGATCCATATGGCTTTCTTGTAATTGACAAAGATTGTGAAGTAAATCACGGCAGATATAGGAGTAAATTCGATTCCTTTATATATTTATAAAAGTAAAAAATTTGCAGTTTTATTTCATTTAAAACTTGTACAGCATGGATAAACGTTTAGCTCGAGAATTAATAAGATCGAGACAAGCCGTGAAGCAGAAATATCAAAGCTTGAAATTAGCTACTTCTACTGCTCAGTCCGAATTAGAACAAACTTATAGACCAATAACACAACCACTTAAACAGCTAATTTCAAGTATTGGTAAATCCGAACCATTCGATTTAAAAGAAGAAAGAGTTTCAAAGTATGAAGATTTCAAAACACCTACAAAGCTTTATAAAACATCAACTCCGACGAAAAATATTCAGAAAACAGGAAAAACTCCGTTACTCCCTACAGAACTACCAACATTTTTAAATGACAGTAGTATCACTTCTTCCTCTTCTGTAGTACAACCATTGTCTTCAACTGTTATAGCAGAAACTTCAGATCCTTCTAGTGACACAACAACAAATTTAAACTTGTCAGACATATTGGAACAAACTAGAAAAACAATTCAAACCTATGTTGGTACACCATCATATAAAGATTACTTAGCAGATTTTCATGAATTACCCAGATCATATATTGATGAGGGTGTGAAAGATACACAACATAAATTTGACCATTATTATGGAATAGTTCATGACCTCGAAACCGATTAATTTTTGTTTTGGTTTAACACAGATACCGGTAGAAATTATTGGAAAAGACATTAAAGTGGGAGGAATAACGTACACAGGCATGCCAGGTTTATACGAATTGCTTTTCAAAAAAGAACCTAAAGGTTATAAGAAGGAAGATTTAGATAATTACATGAACATTCTAGCTAAAACAAATGTATATCGTAGGAATTTTGATTCAAATGAACAAGTTCAAGGAAATACATCACACAAATATGTTACAATAATAGGACCATATTTACAAAGAAAGGGGATTACAAAGACAAAAACCTTGCCAAGATTAGTTACAGCATTTAACAAACCAAAACCTCCGTTTAGAACAACTAGAGCCAAATCTACAGGAAAGGGATTAATTTTGAAAACAAACAGATCAAATACATACTATGTATACTGGAATAATATAAACGAAATTGTTGATAGGCTACGTTTATTAATTTCATCAAGTGATGCGGGAAATAATGCTGATAGTAACGAGATTATCTCTATTATTGAAGAATTAAGAGAAGATAAAGTAATACTATAAATAACAGCTATCAAATATAATCATATTTATTGTTTAATGAAAGCTCAACATGACAGTTGATAAATTTGGACGCCATATTTCAAAACAAAATCAAGAGAGAATAAGTGACATTAATAATTTAAAAAGGAGATTAGGTGAAAATGAAACAAATAATGAAATCTTTGCTAAAAAGCTTAAGGTTTTTGATGAAAATTTTTTAAAGTATGAAAACCAGATTAAAGGATGTAATACCTCAATTGAAAACGTTAATAAACAGTTGCTAACGCTAAATCAAATAAGTAAAGATTTGCAATTTTTAAATGAACATGTTAAAAAGGAAGACAAAAAATTAAGTGATGATATCAACAAAATTAATAAAATAATGGAAACAAATATAAGAGAAGTAATAATTGAAAAACACAAGGAAAAAATTAAACAATTAAGAACTTTTATAAAAAGGTTAGATGATGAAAAAAAAAGAAATCAAAATAGCATTCTTAACAATAGAACAATTGACCAACTCACTTTGGAAGAAAATCAACAATATATTTCCTTGGAAAATATAATGTCCAGTGTAATTAAGAAATTAGAACAAGAATTAAATAAAACAGAGGAATTCAAAAATAGTGATAGTAGATCAACTACTTTCTTAACTGGAGAGATAAAAAAATCCTTTAATGCGTTAGAAAAGGAGATTACTAAAATTAGTAAAGTTTTAAATGAAAAAAGTTATACAATACAAATTGATAAATTGAATGAATGGGAAAAAACATATAAAAATTATATTTCGAATTATTACAAAACATAGACAGTGAACTTCCTTAAAATTGAATAAACAAGTTTGTTGTCATGACAACCGTTAAACAACAAGTCGTTAATGAATTACATAAACCTGCTAGAAAAAACTACAAACGTAGAAGGGTGGTAGTGAAAGGGTTAAATGATCTTTTTCAAGCTGATTTGGTTGAAATGTTACCCTATGCCAAATTTAATAAGGGATTTAAATATATCTTGATTACCATAAATGTATTTTCTAAGTATGTTTGGGCCGAACCGGTAGAATCTAAATCTGGAAAAGACGTAACAGCGGCCATGAAAAAAATATTAATCAGTGCAAAAACTCCACCAAAAAACTTGCAAACGGACAGAGGGAGAGAGTTTTTCAATGTAAATTTTCAAAATTTGATGCAACAATTTCGAATTAACCATTATAGCACGTTTTCCAATTTGAAAGCGAGTATAGTAGAAAGAGTGAACAGGACTTTAAAGAATAATATGTGGAAAATATTTAGCATTCAAGGAAATTACAAATGGTTTAATATATTAGCGGATATTGTAAAAGATTATAACAATACAAAACATTCTTCAATAGGAATGAAGCCAAAACAAGTAAATAAAACAAATGAAAATAGAATCTTGAAATCTGCATTTACTCATGCTAAAACGTTAGATATAAAATCTCCAAAGCTTAAAGTGGGTGATCACGTACGAATAAGCAAGCATCGAGAGGCATTTTCAAAAGGTTACACACCAAATTGGTCAAATGAGATATTCCACATTAAAGAAGTTAAGATGACAAACCCTTGGACATATTTAATTCAAGACGAAGATAATCAGGACATTCTGGGTGGTTTTTATGAGCAAGAATTACTAAAAGTAAAGCATACCGATGTGTATCTTATTGAGAAGATTTTGAGAAGGAAAGGAAACAAAGTTTATGTGAAATGGTTAGGACTTGATAAAAAATATAATACATGGATTGATAAAAAAAATATTATTTAATTAAATTGAAATTAAATTTTAGTTAAATTTGTTTTATTTCCGTTCCTCATTTTATGCTTTAGCTGATACAAATTACAAAGTCTTAATGTGCTAATTAATTTCAAATAAAATTTACATTTAGGAAACTAAAATTTTATTAAGTAAAACATCAAATACAATTTTTATTAAAACGTGTCAAATATATTTTATTTCTATGTTCCTCAGATAATATCGAATCTAGAATAAGTTTACAATCATTTATTCTTTTTTCAAAACGGAGTCTATCTAAGTACCACATCTGAAAGTTACTCCTACGGGCTTGTCTGTAAGCAAAGCTCCACTTCACTAACACATGCACCTTATTGTTCTCTTCCAGAAAAGATATTGTTTTCTTCGTAATATTTTCTTTTTGATCCATTTTCATTGTTTTCTTCGTAATATTTTCGTTTTGTTCCATTTTGCTTCAATTTGTTTTCCATTTGTTCAGGATATAAAGCAAGTAATTCCATCATAGTTGAAACATTTTCACTGTTAGGATTTTCTGTTGGACTTATTATATTATAAACATGCGTACACAAGTCGCCACAATCAGCTGAAATATTATTTTGAAATATTTTGAAATATGTATTGAATTCTTGCCTTTTAAGTATAGATAATCTATAATCAATAATTTCCTTTAATCGCCACAAATTGTCCAAAGACTCTTGTCCTAAGTATATGAAGTGTGGGCCTTTTGTAATTTGTAGAACAGGGGTATCATTTATTTTCTGAACCTGCAGATGAATGTTGTTTATATTCACACTGGTTTAATCAACTTGAGGAAAGTAGAAATTGTTTACAATAATTCCTTGATGAACACAAATGTCTTTCCAATTTTCTTTGGTTAGTGCGATTGAAAATCCAGTTTTTCCACCAATTACAATTTTTGGAGAAAAATCATTTAAACTAATGCCAACAAGAACAAATTTTGACAAAGAATTATTTAAAAAATAAATTTTTGAATTAAGAAGCGTTTCCAAAGGTTTATGAACCACGGCGTTGTTCATAATGACTAAACGAGACTGAAACATATTGTGTTATTCTTGTGCTTAAATATTCTCATCCCCACTTTCTTTAAAGTTTCGATTAAAATGGATTAATGAAAAAATAGATTTCCAGTTTGAAATTTGTAATAAAGATAAATAATTAAAATGGTAATGTATAAAAATAATGCAAAGTTTAATGTAACACTAATGATGGAAAAGTAATAATTTTTGAATCCGTCATAATAATTGGTACCGTTGGGGGTTAAAATTTGTAACTGATTATTTTTAAACTCTAACCTTTCTATCCAATTTGTGTCAAAAATAGATCGATTTGGATAATGATACAAAATTTTAAAAAATTTACTTGCATTTTCATTTTATTTATTCGTTCCATCCAACCAATTGTACTATTGTTAATTAATCCAATTTTCATAAATTTACAATATTTACTTAGAGTGACGTCTGCTTTATTAGAAAAACATATTTCACACTGTGTTACGCCAGGGGGATGATGAACATAAAAAACATTTTGGAAAATAAAATAAAGAAGAATAAATTGAGATCTACTGATAGTCATTAAAACAAATTAATAATTATATTCCAAATTTATTAACATTAAGCAGATACTTTCACCACGAAAGCAAAAGCAGTTGTAAAAAAATAACAATAAAATACTTAATTTAAATATATGTAAAAGTTCATAAATAAGGATATTAATAATACTATATAAAATGTGTAGCTTGAAGACTTATTTTGAATGGTTACAATTATTCGATTCCTATTTTTCCATAAACAGTTATTTAAATCACAATTCCTAGCAAATTTCTTATGCTCCACAATAGGATCATCATAATTTAACCAATCAAAAATTTCAATACCACAATAAAAACATTTACAAATATCATTGATTGAAGTATAGTAAAAGCCAGCTCCAGCTAACACTTCTGGTCTCAATTTTCCTTTCCATTTTTTAAAAGTGGAAAGTCGTTTTTCATATGTTTTAAAATAACTGTTATCAATTTCTTTGTCAAAAGTTTCTAAGCACATTTTGTGAAAGACTTATGAAGACTAACTTTGGTTTCAAAAACAACAAATTTAAATACCTTATAATATCTACATAAATATATCTAAATCTTCATGTTCTGCATTCCATTGATACAAAGCAATATCTTGGTGTCCCCAAGCTAATGTATTAAAACTATAGGGAATTTTATACCGCTTATCATCTTCGGAACTCAAAGCCAATTTATTAATTAACTCTGTAAAAATTGTATGTTGTCTAGATCGAAAAACATACATTGAACAAAAGGTTTTAGAATGATTTTCAACAACATCTTTATAATGAATAAAATCCAACTGCTTTTTAATTGCACTTTTTTTAACACCTTTTGCTTTTTTTGTTAAACTGTTTTCCGTTTTAATACAATATGCTTTTGCTCCAGTACCAAAGAAAGCAGTAATGGGTTCACCAGCATATTCATCTTTGAATTTTCCTATAACTGACTTTGTAATAGGCATTTCATGAATATTATTAAATTCATAATTAGATGAGTCAAATATGTGAATATTTTTTATCATGTCAGAATAAATATTTGGAGTTGTGACTTCTAAAATGAACGAATCGGTATCGGTGTATAAAAGTGAAATATTTTCCTGATAAAGAGGTTTTAAAAAATTATAAAAGAAATCATACATGACAGTTTTAGATATATCTAATATTGAGAAGCCTACATATATTGGTTTATTGTAAGTAACTTGAATCGTTTGCATTTGAATAGCTACCAAGTTTTCAGAAAATATTGTTAAGTCCTTGAAATATGGTTTTGCAATTAAATTCTCAGCACCATCTTTTCTTCTATTTTTTTCCCACTCTGTAACAAGTCTTACGTCAATTCTCCTATCAACATTTTCCATAGTCTTGCCATAAATACTATTATTGGCCAACTTGTAAGTATTACGATCAAATTCATTCTTTGAATCATTTCTTAATCTTGAATACAAGTCTATATATTTTTTCAATTAATCAGATTGAGAAAACTGTAAAACTTTAGTTAACTTGAGTCCATGTTCCAAATATTGTTTTAATAATTGATAGTGGATAACATATTTTGATTTATCATTTAAATTGGGTATTAATTTTATGCATTTAGAATTTGGCGGTTTAAAGTTTTCTGGACAAAACGGAAAATCGTTATGATAGGAATGTAGACTTGTAGGATATTCTAAATCAACTTCTAAAACATATCCCTTATTAGATTTTTTAGAAATATTCATAATATTTAAATCATTGATTTCTTTATCTGTTAACCAAACAAAATCTCCCGTTGGAATGTGCTGTGACATTGCATAACCATACAAATTTGTTGCATCATAATAAATTATGTATTTAGTTGGCTTTAAAGGATCAAAATTTAAAAGAAATGGGTTATTAGCTTCAGATTTTCTACAAATGCAAGAGCTCACACCACCGCGAACGCTTTTTTTGAAAAAGTGTATCATATCTGGATCAGTTAACAATTCTAACTCTATTCCAGTATAACGCAAACACGCCTCCCAGTATAAACCTGGAAAAGTGTAAAAATGAGCTGGATCGAGCTTATATGTGGATAAACAAGTGCTTCTAAAATTTTCAAAAATATCTGCCAAAAGTAAAGTATCAGAGAGTAAGTAAACGTCGGAGTATTGACCAAGAGATTCACATTTAAACAATTGCCAAACCTTTACAGCTCTTTGGTATTCTGCATCACTGATGTGCTCATCCGTTAAAGTATTATAAAATTGGTCTTTCTGAGGTAAAGTTGTTTCTTCTAATTTTAAATAATCATCAATATAACTGTAAGGAAATACACCTTTTTGCCGAATAAGTTTAAATCTTTCTTCATCATTGAAAATTTTTTTTATTTCCTTACATTGTTCATCTTTTAAGCTTTCAGAGAGTTTTGATAAAGAATGGGACAGAAATTGAAAAGAATCAATAAACCTTAATGATATATTTTTTTTCTTAGCCTTTTGTGTCTTTTTATCAAAATAGTTATCCACATGAATAAGCTTTTCAAATGAAATATATTTTTCCTTGTTTTGTGCGATAACTGTTAGTTGTTCTTTGTTTAAGCATAATTTTTTAAGAAATAGATGAGAATCATAATTACGCAAATTATGCAATATAACTGGAATAAAGTTAGGTATTCTGTAATTTATGTTGCAGAGTGAATGAGCTGGACCTCTATAAAGACCGGTTATATGACAATGATCTGCAACCCTGTCATTTAAAAGAGGTTTATTACAAATATGACAAACTTTTTCATAGTTATGATAAATTTTGTCCAGTTCGTTCAAAGGGGTCATTTTTTTAGGAGCCTTTAAATATTTATTGTATATGTTATACACATCTCTTTCTAAAGAATTTATAAATAATGTATCACAATTTTGACCTCTATATTTTTCAAATTTAGAATAATTATCGTCGAAGGAACATTTAATGTAATAGGCAAATGAATGTGGAATATGTTCATATTGTTTTAAGGTGTATGAAGTATTAGGATTTTTATCAACATTGTCATTATTTAAAGGCTTTAAAATGCATTCAAAATCTGCATACACCACGAAAGGAACTTTTCAAAATATTATCATATGAATAGTTTCCAAACTTAACTTTTATTAATTCTTTAGAAGGTAGGTTAATTCGTAAATGATCACAATCATAGCTATTGTGTTGTATTAAATTTTCTTCTGTAGGGAAATATTGTAAACAACCATCGCAAATATATTTTTTTCCGTGATGTTTAGAAATTTGTGCAGAAACTAGTTTTGATAAATCTTTAATATAGCAATAATGAAAAGTTTTTTCATCATCATCACTTATTAACAATAAATTGACATGTTGATTTTTTTTATTCGATGAATATTAAAGTGGACCAATTACTTCATACCCCTTTTTAGGATTTATAATTTCTAATCCATATACATTAATAGAAATGTTATTTTTTTCTTCAAAAATCTTAATGTTCTTTAGCAACATTGGAAATTCTATACCTGACATATCCAAAACAGAAGAGTAGTGTGGGTAGGATGAAGTTTCAAAATCTAATCCGCTTGGTTGGTGAAGAGCAGACACAACTGCCCAGGCGAAGCAAAAGTTGTCATCATTCCTAATGTTGATCACAGCTTGACGTCTCTTGATCTCTTGAGGAAGTTCGATAAAAGATGAGGCTCTCAGCGGATTGTGCTTGTTAACATTAATTTCCAAATGAAGTAAATTCATCAAAGACCATCCTGCAACGTAAAAATTAAAAAAATTACTTTTTTTGTTGCTGTTGTAAAATCGAAAATAAATTCTTTACCTGAATCTCTTTCTGCAAATTCGTCAGCTTTCTGGTCAATAATGGTGCAGATTTGCTCTAACAGTTCTTTTTTCTGATATCCCTGGCAAATGACTTGGAACGGCGCATTAAAAGATTTGACATCATAGCTGTCGCTGCTGGGGTTAAAATAGAAACCGAACAGTTCCATATTTAGCTTGATACATTTATGTTTCTGCAGTTCTTGATCTATTAGATGTGCAATTTTGTATTCCAAATATTGAAAATATTCTTTCACATTTATGAAGTTTTGGTGTGAGGAAATCCTATAAGATATTATTCGTTCCCTGAATGCTGACTTGATAATTTCAACACCTTCCTCCAAGCCTATTTTGGAATTGTTCTTGTGCACACTAGATCGAAGATGTCCACCCCATAGACTTTGGTTTATATTTTTCTTGCATTCTTTACAATATTTTACAATATTTGTAGAATCTATAAATTAAGAAAAAAATATTTTACAAAATATAACATGAAAAATAAAATGTTCTTACCTTTAACAAGCTTTGGTTTTTTCAACCAACTGTTGAGTTTTGTGGAATTTCCGTTAACATGTTTTTTAATATGTCGCAATAAATTATCCTTTCTAGTGAAGACTTTATTACATGTTACACACTTATGCATTTCTGAAGTTTTCTGGATAATAATAATAATAAAATTAATATTGTGCAATTCTATTTAGTTATAGTCAAATTTTGAAAAAAGCAATTGCATTTTTGAAGTTCTTTGTATAATAATAAAATTAATATTGTGCATTTTTATTTAGTTATAGTCAAATTTTGAAAAAAACAATAGAAATTAATTGACTTTATGAATCCATTTCTTCAAATGAGTCAACTAATTTGTCAAAGGCCTGTTTAACATAATTCACCGTACTTTCGTCTCCCTTTTTAATTGTGATCAAATTAGTTAAATTTTGAATAGCGAAACCCAGACACTTAAGGTTTGCTATTTGTTTTTTATTTTTGTTTATTAATTTTAAATTATTTTTAATGATAAATGATGGTTTCGAAATTGAATTTTGTTCAACTGGTGAATTATTAGGAGAAATATCCGAAGTTAAATTTGCTTTGTTTTTCTTGCGAATCAGAATTTACAATAGCATATGGTGAATTAATAGAAGATATAGCCGAACTTAAATTTTGATCAATTTGTTTTTCTTGCGAATCAGAATTTACAATATCATATGGTGAATTAATAGGACAAATAGCCAAACTTAAATTTTGATCAATTTGTTCTTCTTCCGAATCAGAATTTTCACTAAACAAAAAGGGAGAGCAAATTGGTCTCGGAGAATTAATTGGCGATTTTAATGTTAAATAATTTGGATTAGATTTTTGAAAACAAATAATATCCTCATAGCTAGAATTTTGAGTTTCATCAATGTCATTCAGTTCTTCAAGAGTTTGTTTAGTTTATGTTGTAATTAAGTCCGTTTTGTTGTCAATAATGTCATTAAGATCGCCAAGAGTTTGTTGTTGAGTAGCTGTAAATAAATATTTTTCGTTTCATTTCATTCAAGTCCTGAATAGTTTGTTGTTGACTAGTTGTAAATACGTCTGTTTCATTGTTTTGTTGGTTTGCAAAATTTTGCATTTGAGTACATGTGTATAAGTCAAAGTCATTGTCAATTATTTTGCTACTCGATGCCAAAAAATTGTCCATTATGAAAAAAATCGTAATAACAAATAAAAATGCCACAAATGTACATAAAAATGTAACCAATATATATAAGAATTAAATCTTGCCAAATAAAAATGTTAGAAATAAAAATAAAAATTAAAAAATTACCAAATAGACACAATGTAAACACCAGAAAACTCGCGAGCTCTGCACAGTGTGAATGCAGAAATCAATTGCATTCGTCTCTTCGCCTAGGCGATTTTATATGCAAAAGTTAATCACATGTGTCCTACTTAAAGTTGAACGACAATCTCTGAAAACCACTTACCCCCCTCCCCCCCCCGGACCCATGAATTTCCGAGACTCAAATCCCGGCTCCCCAATTTCGGGCTACCCTGTTCAGGTTAAGTTAAGTTAGGTTAGGTTAGGTTAGGTTAGGTTAGATTAAAAAAGAAGAAAAGAAAAAAGGAGAAGGAAAGAAAAAGAAGAAGGAAGGAAAAAGGAGAAGGAAAGAAAAAGGAGAAGGAAGGAAAAAGGAGAAGGAAGGAAAAAGGAGAAACATATAAAAAAGAGAAAGAAAGAAGGGAGAGAAAGAAGATAAGGTGAGGGTGAGGGGGGTTAAGGGGGGGTCTTCCCCCCTTATAAGGGGTTGGCGGAGCGGGGCGAAGCCCCCCTTGCCCCTCCCCCCGGAAACTGACAGGGAAAGGGACAGCGAAAAAAAAAACTTAAGTATTGCAGGTAGTAAAAGTGGTGGTCGATGGGATATATACTTAAGAACATCCACTCGACGATCATACAGTATCATTCGCTGTAATATCAGTTGTCGATATTATTTATAACCTATAACCAAAATTGTTTTTTATCAAATATATCTATCTAAATCTAAAGCTCCTAACGATGGCAGAAAATATGATTGGAAACGCTGACCAAATTGAAGAAAATAATGTGGAGAACGTCGCTCAAATTGAAGAAAGAGAAGAAATTTTTATTAACTTGGAAGGCGATTCCATCACTTATAAACATTCATTTTTGGACAAATCATCTAGGCTTGTTAGAAGATCATTCTTGTTTAACATCGACATTAATTATATTGAGGAGGAAGAAGAAGAGATGGAGGAAGATGATCAGGAAATTGACGAAGGAGTGGACATGGATGGACAACTGCTAAATTTAGGAACCGAGGCTGACGTAAAAGTAAGCAAGTTTAGGGCTAGTGAATTATTTAATAATTTTGAAGAAAAAGATGTATGTGTTATACAAAGCTACTCTAAAATTGAAAGTCGAAGACTAGGAATATTTGCTATTTGCCTTCCTTGTAGTGCAATTCACATGAGATATTTACGGAGAGGGGAGTCCGATCATGTGAGCTGCCACTACAAAAGAGCTTATGTTGTTAGTGCTTCTGAATTACATTGTGCTATTTGTAGGATACATCTTTTTCTACTAATTCCTGAACATGCTTGCTTTTACTGCAATAAAAATGAAAAAAAAGAGATAGAAGATTATGTTGTTAAATATTAATAATAAACATAGTTTGTAAAGGTGATGTGTAGATTATTTCAACAATATTAATTTTAAATATAGGTTATAAACGTAATGGGTAGATAATGTCAAAAATATTAATTTTAAACATAAATTGTAAAGATAATAAGTAGAATACGTCAACAATATTAATTTTAAAAAATGTCAACTGTTACTATAAGCGGTTATATATTTTCAGTGCTATATGCAAAATACTTCTTTTTATTCTAACATCTGACACTGTATTTGTAAATGAAATAGCTAATCATATGTAAAAAAAAAAGTGTCGATTATGTCAACTGCCACATATATTACATAACATTTTGTATTCAATTGAGTTTTCTCTTACTTGATGCAAATTATATTAATATTATTAGTATAATTAAAAAGTAGTAGATTAGGCTATGCCGGTCCGACAATCAAAACCGTCATTTTTACATGTAAATTCCCATAAGAAAATTTAAGCTTCGATTTGCAAAAGTGGTGCCATTTTAGGGCGTGGCACTTTTTGTGTAAACCCATAACAATTGTTTTGTTATGTAATGTGAAAATTAGCATGTATTAAATAACTTGTTAGATCATTGTTGTCGTTTCAATATAGGAAAAGGAAAAATTGTGTGTCAATTATTATATATATATTTACATTTACTTTTTTTTACAAAATTATTTGTTACCAGAGTTTTCACAAACACAAATTATAAAAAAAAATATTATCCTCTTTTTAAAATTACAACAAAATGATGTCTAATTACATCTTTGAAGATTTGTACCAAATAGTAATATCTAGTGCGACATACAGGACAATTGTTTACCATTATAGAACAACAATTTTCATTATTCCATCTTAAAATACATTTTAAACAAAAAATGTGGGAACATGTATTTGGTCTACATGAATCATAATATTCGATTATTTCAAAACAAATAGCACAAAACACTTTTTTCTCTTCACTCTCAGTTTTGTTCAAATTTTTTAAAACAATCCCATTATTTTCTTCTCGAACTAATGGTATATTTTCTTCTTGAACTCCTGGTATAATTTCTTCGAGGCTAATTGTCTGAAGCGGAATGGATCGATTTCTTTCTCCAACTGATTCACTCATTTTATTTTAATATTATTATTAATAGATTTATTCAACAGATTTTTTTCTTTTAACAGTCACTCGTACCTTAACATACTAAAATGATCTTGATGCACCTATTTATAAGACTTAAGAATGCAAAATCAAATGTGGGAGAACAAAGAGAAAAAATTAAAAATATGATGCGAATGAGAATAAAAGGGGAGGAAGTTAAGAATGAGGGACATGAGAGAGAGGAAGAGGAGGAGGAGGAGGCGCTCCCCTATTATAACTACTAATGTGACATTTTCAAGAACGTATGTATCTCAAAAACCAAAAGGGTTATATAAACTGTAAACCTCTATCTTTAAAAATAAGGGAGATTCCCCGCAAAAGTGTCGAAAATGTGATACCCTGTACTTACCAGCAATAAAAATACCACAATATCTTCCTAAAAGAACTAATTTGAAGATTATGCGGCTCAAAACTTTATAAAAGCGCAAATACTAACAAATAAAATGATTAATAAGAATGATATCAGTTCAACTCCTTAACGTTTAAGGCATTAACTTGAAAATACTGCGTATGTTGATGCTTTTGTCTTGCAAGTTCGTTTCGTAACCTAATCTTCTAAAATATTTCATAAATGTATTCATATTCGGAAAATAGTATTTCATGTTTCATCATTTTCTTTTATTTTTGATTTATGGAATACTAATCGAAAAGAGGATGCGATGTTTATAAAGCTCGTGTTCGATATTTTCATCGATTGAGGATGCATGAGTAAACCTCCACGCATCGGTTCAACTGTTAATTGTCACATTTCGTATTCGTCAAATTTGATAAGTATACCTATTACTGATGACGTATATAAGGCTGTCTGTCTGAGAAGACTTCATTTGAAAATAAAGAAACATTTAATTACCTTCCTTTGTTTTACATCTTGTTGAAGTAGAATGTGTCCCTAAAAACTAAACTATACTAAACAACATTTAACTTTGCACCTATTTTTTTCAGGCCAATTTTGTCGTATTTAGTCAGATAACTGAATATCCTGATTTGGTAACTCCAAATCTTCACATCTTGAACAACGGATTTTATAGAAATTTCATAACAAGTATTGAAACATTACTATACATCGGATGCATAAAAGGATTTCCTCAGGAATATGGTTCTCCAGCATTTAATATAGGAAGCGAAAGACCTTGGAGACCGTGGCATCACATTTACTCTAACTGTAAGATTAGTAAGGGAGAACATTCACCAGTTTATAACCCCGCCGGTAAGATTTTTTTAAGTTTTCCATAGCCATTGTTTTATTGTATTAAAAACAAACATAAAGGTGGATATAAATATGGCGAGCAGGAGCTGAGCCTATTTGCTATACGCCGCGATCATCGCTAGTTAACAAGCATAAGCTAACATACCTCGAGCTACCAGCTATCCAGCGAGCAAAAGAGGAAAACATAAACTACATTGTCAGTACAATTTTGCCACCACTTTGGTTCTATTCTAAATCAGCGATAACATCCATTATCTAAATAAAATACCTTGTATATTATTATTTGTATTTTCGTAAATATTCTAAACATTTTTTAGATTATATTTCCTATACTCATATTCAAGTCGTTCCGAGAAAATGACGCTTGCAAATTGACATTTTTGATTCTTTGAAGTTCTGCAACTGCCAAATAACTTAACTTGGAACAAAATGGTTTGGAAAGTGATATCCATTTTGTTCGAACTAATTAAAGTTAAGTGCTTTGGTAGGTACAGGAGTGCAAACGTATGTTGCCACTGGCTTTGGTTCTGCAAGGACACACGCAATATTAAAAATATTTTAGAGTTAATGTTTATGTCCATCTATCGCCAAATTCTCAAAATAATTTATTCATTGGTTCTTCAGACACTTCTAATCAAAGGGGGCAATCTCCTTTTTAGTGAAAATTTCTAGTGTTTGTTTAATACCAAACATGGCAAACTCCGTTTTCGCTAATAAGGTGGTTGTATGAAAAGAAAGTACTTATCGGTTGGACTTATATGCACGAAAATAAAATGTGATATAGGGATAAACTGGTAATTTTTTTTATGTAAAGCCACTATGGCGGAACAAAATGGCGTCCTAATAAATTGTTTAAATATTCGGGAAAATTCTATTTTCAGGAAGGACACTTTAAAGACTTAATAAATGAAGTTATGAAATATAAATAGTAGTAATAATAATAACAATAAAAAACAAATTAAAAACAAAAAAAAATTGAAGTAAATTATTGGATTTGTATTAAGTTGTTACCAAATAATTACACGCATATATAGATTGTGTTGTACGTAGGTCCGTAGTGAAATTCTATATGAGGCAACTTGTGGGTAAAGGCAAATTTACCGATTTTTTATGTGATGTAACATAACTCGCACACTCATAAAATGCACCAGATAAAATGTTCAATTTAGCAGGCAAGGTTTTTAAAAGTTGTAGGTATAGCGGAATACATAATGCAATGTCAACTCTTGCTATAACTGTTCAAACTCCGATTGAAACAAGGTAGCCCTAAAAGGTTATTTTTACTTCCCTCATAAAAGCCTTGTAATCGTGAAAAAAATCACCCTGCAAAATTTTATCAGATCTTTACGTTTCAGTATCCCTAGATTACGAAAAACATGTTTTCTCGATATTTTCGTCTGTGTCTGTCTGTCGGTCTGTCTGTTCGCGGCATAGCTAAAAAACTGCTTAACTGACCTGGTAAAATTTTTGGTAAAAATCCAATATGGCGAAACAAAATGGCGGCCTAGTAAAATGTAAAAAAAAATATCAGTTAAAAACTAATTATCCAATTTGCCTTTCAGCCTGAAAAGAAATACTTAATGAACTGATGTCACATTGTTTGCCATAACTAATTGTAGTATAGAGATAAACTAGTAAAACTGTGGTATTAATTCAAGATGGCGGAACAAAATGGCGGCCAGATAAAATGTTTGTAATCTGAAAAACCACACTAGTAGGTTTTACATATCTTCGCTTCTATCTTACTCATCAGATTGACTTGAAATTTTAGTAAAAGATTACGACTCATATGGGGATGATCTGGTAATATTTTGGTAAAAATCCAATATGCCGCAATATGATGGCGGCCTAGTCAAGCTTTAAAAACATTATTACTTAAAAACTAATTATCCAGTTTGCAGAAAAATCTAAAAAAGTATTATGTAGAAATCAACTGGCGAAATTTTGGTATGAATACAAGATGGCGGAACAAAATGGCGGCTTAATAAATTATTTAAAGAACCCCCCTGAAGAAAACTACTTATTAGATTAATTTTAAATTTTGCAAAAAAATAAAGTGTTACATAAGAATGAACTTGTAATATTTTGGTATGAATATAAGATAGCAAAATAAAATGGCGGCATAATGAAATATTGAAAAAACCAGTCTCAAAAAAAACTATTTATTAGATTAATTTCAAAATTTGTGCAAGCCTTAAGTGTGATACTGAGATAAGCTGGTAAAGCTGTATTACGAATTCAAGATAGCGGAACAAAATGGCGGCCAAATAACATGTTAAAAAATTAATGTAAAAAATCTTCTTATTCAGTTGACTGTAAATTTTAAAGAAAAACTAGATATGATATAAGGATAAGCTGATGCGAATTCAAGATGACGTAACAAAATTGCGATGGATACCAATGTAAAAACTACTTTTTGAATTCATTTTAAATATTCCCAAAATCAAGTGTGGCATAGGTAAAAACTGGTAAAATAATGATAGGGATCCAATCTATTGATTCAAAATGGCGTCCAATAAAAATGTTTGATAAGACAGTATATATGTGTTCCTTAATAACTATGTATTGAACTAAATTGGTTCACTATTCCTAATAAAAGGAAATATTCATAATGAGTGAAGTTCTGGGTAAAGGAAATTTACCGACTTTTTTCGTATTATTTCAATAGAAGTTAAAGACGCCATATTTTGGCAAATGCATATCTTTATTTTATAGGTTCTATTTTATATTTACTAGTAATTAAATTTTGGATTTTAACTTGTATCTTATGTGGATACTTGTTGGGCATGATCAAACAAAATAATAACACTAAAATATAATTACAACGCAAAATTCCAAAATCTCACGTCTTCTCAAAAACGTTCGTATAGTCACAATTTAAGAAAAAACGGGTATTTAGGGATTTTGTCTCACAGGGGGGGCACGCTTTGCATCACAATTCACTTGACTAATTATTGTACTAGTTGCTCCTAGGTCAGAAATTATATAACCGCGTATAAATCACTGTGTTTATAATTGAAAAACTGAATAATTCAAATACAGGACAGACTTTTTAATCAAGACGGACAAATAAATGTAAGTGGTTTGTCAGATTAGCGATTTATCTGGATTACTGGATATATGTTATGCTGTTCTCAATCTATTCGTCCTTATTATATAATACCAAACAAACAGTTTTCATGCATTTTTGCAAAAAGTAATACAACTTTATTTGTTGAATGTACCGGATGACTTCGTATAAACTGGCACCCCCGTAACTTTTTTATTTTTTGTCGTACAAAAAAAAATAAAAATACTAACATACAGAGGATTTTTTTTACGTTATAAATCTGCATTGTAATTCCCAGTAACTTTTCATATATACGAGGAACGTCAAAAAGTACAATTTTTTTTAATGGAATGCCCTGTAAATTTTTGCCTAAAATGAAAGATCTTTTTTTTCTGATTCCAAATATATAATACAAGTTGACATTTGGTTTAGCCGTTTTCGAGTTATTTAAGTTTAAAAATCAATTTTCATTATAGAATGTAAAATTACTGGCTATAAAATATCAGCTTTTTGAGCAGCTGGCTATGGAAATAAACAATATAAACAAATGTTCTGTCAAATGTCAAATTACTGCATACCTAGGCATTATAATAAAACAGCGAAGTAAAAATTGAATATAAACAACAAGTTATTAACAATATATTTTACTGCAAAATACACAGATGAACCAAATAACACAAAACAAATTAATCAGAATGAATATTTCCCCCCTGATTATCTACACATTCGTGATAAACGTTTCGCAAAAAATTATCCATGGGAGTTAGATCTGAACTATTTGAAGGCCACGAAATAATTCCATTTCTTCCAATCCACTCGTTGTAATTCTCATCCAAAAAAGTCTTCACGTCACGTACCACATGTGGTGGGGCACCGTCATGTTGAAAAATTATGTTCATATACTGCCTTAACGGCAAGTTTTCTAGCATTTTCTGTAGATGGGTTTCCAGAAATTCTTGATATATTGGTCCAGTTAATGTTACTTCGAAAAAATAGGGCCCTATTGCTCTATTCTTCAGCAGGCCGCACCACACATTAACTGTTCTCGTACCTTGAAACTCAACTTCCCTTGTGAATTGGGGATATTCTTGTGCCCAGTGACGAAAATTTTGTCGATTTGGTAATCCACTAGTTGAAAAGCTTGACTTATCGCTCCATAATATATTTTTAAAAAAGTTTCTTTCGTTATTTATTCTATTTAACATAAAGTTGCAGAAATTGAGTCGTTGATTCTTATGCCTTTGAGTTAATTTTTGAACAGTATGATATCTATAGGGCCTAAATCCATATTTCTTTAAAACCTTCCTAATATATTCACCTGAAGTTCTTTTTACTCCGTAACGCGCCCGCATTTCCTTGGAAGTAGTTCGCAGTGACTGACTCGGATTTTCTACGTGATGCAAAGCAATATTTAAATCGTGATTTTCCGTATTATTGTTTAGTTCACTCTTCTTTCTTTGCAAATCTGACGTTGTTCTAAATTTGGTGAATATATTCTGGATTGTCGATCTTGAGGGAATCGGACTATCGGGATGATTTGCCATGTAAGCACGTCGCGTTGCAGAAGCATTATAATTATTTTCAGCATACAAACAAACAATTTCTCGTTTTCCTGCCACAGAATAGATCATTTAAAAAAATATATCAAAAAGAACTGATTTAGTTCTATTAACAGTGATTTAAATGTCAAAGTCATTTCAGAAACATTTGTTAATATTGTTTATTTCCATAGCCAACTGCTCAAAAAGCTGTTATTTTATAGCCAGTAATTCTACAGTCTATAATGAAAATTGATTTTTAAACTTAAATAACTCGAAAACGGCTAAACCAAATGTCAACTTATATTATATATTTGGAATGAGAAAAAAAAGATCTTTCATTTTAGGCAAAAATTTACAGGGCATTCCATTAAAGAAAATTGTACTATTCGTCGTTCCTAGTATATATGAACAGTTACTGGGAATTACAATGCAGATTTATAACGTAAAAAAATCCTCTGTATGTCAGTATTTTTATTTTTTTGTACGACAAAAAATAAAAAAGTTAAGGAGGGTGCCAGTTTATACGAAGTCACCCGATACGTACAATTTTTTTGGCAGTTGCTCCTTCCACGCTAACGTGAACGAATCGTCAGGAAGTCGGTTCACGGTAAATAAGAATAACGTATGAATGAATGTTTCGGAATTCGGTTGGCGCGCCATCGCGCGCTCTCATTACAGCAGACCTAATCAATCATAACCTAACCCATCTTAAGTAATCAGCATTTTTATGAATTATAAATTTTGTTTAAAAAAAAACTAAAAAAAATTTTTGTCTTTGTCGGGATTCGAACCCACAACTGTACAGGGCGAGCTGTGACCTCTACCACTGCCCTCTCAAGTTTCTTGACGAAAAACATATAAATAGCTTATATTGGTTAGCGCGTACGTCAATGACGTGACATCTGGTTTCTCGTGATCCAAAATTTAGAAAGTCCGTTCACGTTAGCGTGGAAGGAGACATTGCCAATTTTTTTATTAGCGTATATGTACAGGGCTTTTATTAATATTTTGACACCTTGTTAGAGTTGTAGGATTTTTTTTATTGCCGTTTAGAAGTGACGAAGTTTTTTTTTTAAATCCTTAGTTGAAAATTTACAAATATATTTCTTAAACAGGATATTCTGTTTGATATTGTTTCATTAAATGCGATTATAATAAATATACCATGTTTGATATCTTTACCTTGAATCTTAACCTTGAAAGACTATCTAGAGAATTGACAAAAGAATTTAAGTGGCTTTATACTGCTAATAAAAGAAAATAAAATAACGAGATCAAATCATGAAACTCCCATAAGGCGTTTATATCTCGAAATAAAATAACTTGAGAAATGATATCTTTTTTAATTTTATTTCGAAAATATGCCTGGGCATTCCGTCTTGGAACACATGATATTGATAATTTTATTGAATATTTTTGTATTTGGATGAGTTGTGTGTATTTTCAAATTACAATTATTTTTAAAAAAGGGACACCAGTATTGAAAAGCTTAAAAAAATGTTGTGTTACAGGGTTTGACAGCAATTCTTCTTATTTCTTTATTTTTTCTATAAATCACCTCCGAATCCTTATTTCATTTTATTTCTTGTTTTATTTTATTGTCTTTTCTCTTTTAATATTCCATAGGACTAGTTACTGCATACTAAGAACGCAAAATATGATCGCCGCACATTCGTGCGTCTGCCCGTATGGTCGACATCCAGATTAACGAGGTGCGTTCAGATTACGGAATGCCCGATTTAAGGTGTCTCCAGATTAAAGAAGCTGTATCATTAATTTGATTAATTTCTTTAACGCATTCTCTGGCTACGGTTTGTAGTGAACCCCAAAGGTAGCAAAACATAATCAATATCTATATGAAGCAAAAAAGAAACATCATCTTTTTATTTCTTAAAAAGCTCGTACTCAGTAAATATTTCTAGCATTGTATAAAATATGAGAAACTTAAAAAATATTTTTTTGCTTTTGCAGAAAAAGGCGCATCAGGAGTTCAAAAGGAGTCGAGTTTAATATACATCTTCTATCCATCACATCACATAAAAGATGCCCTTTTTCGCCGTATATAAATACCTTCAAAGGAAAAATAAATGAGGCCTGACGTCGGCTAACCTTTTGTTCTTCTTGCACTTTTCTTTATAGGTACTTGAAATTCCTGAACGTAATTTTCCTATTTTCATCAAATTTTAATCTCAATTTCTTAATCGGGTATCTGAATAAAAGTGATAGATAGGACGTCTTACAATTTTTACTATCAGAAGAATAACGACAATTAAATAAAAATGCACTAATTTTCACTATAAGTGAAACTTTAGTTGTCGGTCGTTGTCATTATCAGTGATAATCTGGCAAAGCAGAAATCTAGAATGTTTCTTAAATTTACTTATCAAAAATACGCAGAACAATTTTTTTTTTGCCGATAGTAACTAAATAGGCAAACTAAAAAAAACTAAACTTTCAGAAGGTATCGAAGTGAAATTCAATTATCCATTTTTCTGCTGGACATAAATTACATGATATCTGCAATGTAGCAGTTTAATATGTATCACCGACCAAGCGCTTATACAGCTTGCAGTTATAGAAGGGGCAATTTATAGGTTTTAAGTGTATTAAACAAATCTGACGACCAAAAAAAAAAACCTGGGCACTTTCATATAACACACAGGCTTATGCAGCTCTTCTTTGTACAATGTAATATAATGTGACTCTAATATTCAAAATACGCGGACGTAAATAATTTTGTCATATGGGGGGGGGGGGTAATTACCCCCATTACCCCCTCCTTGTATCCGCGCCTGCCACCGACAGAAACCGCATTAGTTTAGTAAGCGAAAACTGAGCACAAAATATAACATTTGACCTTGACAAATGGGTTTCCGTTATAGCAATATTTGCACTAGTTTTATAACAGAATACAGCGAAGTAGATAGGTATTTTTTCAGCAAACAAATAAAAACGCATTTTAAAACAGGAAAGGAAATCAAAACTCCGGAATTTATTATTAGCCCAGTCAATAGGCCTTACATTGAAAAGGTGATTGCAAGTTTATACTTGGTACAGTTGTTGAATTTAACATACTAATTATTATACTAAGGATCTGAAAATAACCTTTTTTGTGAATATGACAATTCCGGTGCGAATTACGCAAAAATATTTTTATCATAATAGTCGAGTGTATAGATTTTCTATATTCTTTTTAAGTTTTCTATGCACAGATAATTGTCATTAAAATGTGTATAGCAAACATGTCATATGTAATTATATTTTATTATTATAGAAACTATTTAGATCTGGCCAGCCAAAATACTTACTTAGCAACTTTACCTTAAAAGCAAACAGTATTGTAACTTATTACGAAATTGTTGTGATTTCAAAGAAGTCGGAGTCGAAAAAATTATCCGCTGTCCAAAGATCTGCTTCATACATTATTTTTGCCAATATGTATATTTGCCTCTAAATAAAGATTTATACGTAGTTTACGTGTTTAAAACCGTTTGTCAACATTGGTTAAGGTAGTCTGTTAATTAGTAATGAGTAAATACATTGAAAATAAATTATTGAAAAGGAGAAAAACCTACAATAAATAGGTTAGATATAATAAAGATATAAGGCTAGTAAAGGACTTTTACAATTTAAACAAACATTGGTAAATTGATGGTTTAGACCGAATAAATCTAATAATATTGTAGGTAGATGGAGAGAACTGAAAGAAAATCAATACAATGTATACTTACACACAACTAGTGAGACAACCACAATGTTATGAGACTATATAATTTTTGTAAAGTCGGCCAAAATTAAGAAAATTTTTTAAAAAGAAGAAAGTATGATGGATTTATTTTTGTTTAAGGAAAAAAATGGTTAAATATTTCTTCACAAAGAGTGAAACCACCTACGTGGGTTTCTTATAAGGTTTGTTGTTTTAGTGTTTCATTTTATTAGTTTTTGTGAATATTAAAATTAATATTGACTCAAACAAGAAGTTCTCAGCCATTATCCATATAGAGAAATGCATTTAAGCCTGGTTCACCTGTTTTTAGCTCGTAATTATAAAGTGTTTGTGATGAATCTGTAAATGACTATGACCGTAAATGTCTTAAGTTTAAGTTTACTCCAACAAAAGTTATTAAATATTGCACATTATTATATTTTGGTTTTATTTTGCTGTAAAAGACAGTATTATTTCATGTCTTAGTGTATGTTTTACTTCATTCAGCATCTCAATTTGAGCATATTTCCCAGAGAAATTGCCTGCGTTTTAATTTCAGGCATATTCCCAATTTGAGTATTTGTAGTCGCCATAACTGTTTTTTTCTTGTATTAAAACGCACCATATATATTTTTAAAACGAATTAAATAAAGACAGAAATAAACAAGTGACGAATAGGGTAAATTATTACTATTCAGCTACTTAAATGGAACTTCACAATTCCGTACTATCTACGTAATGGTCAAAGTCACAGTTACATGTTATTCACGAAATAGTTACCCTAAAATTGTTCCCCATTTTGGTAATGACTACGTACTCTCAGCTTAAACAGAACGAGGCGACAGCAAGTTCCGGTTACTTCAATGAAAATACTTGTGATAACAATGACGTATTCATGACTAAAAGTGCTACTTGGGCAAGCCCAAGGATCTTTCGATGGACTTGGTGCCGTCATTCCGGGGGTGGCCCCTCTAAAAAACATGGTCTTCTGGATGGAGATTGTTTTCTCTTTTGGCACGATGTCGTTGTGCTACCTCTCGGTACTGGAGGAGGGTATCTGAAATTAGAAAATATTATTAGTAATGAAGTCATCTTACCTAGTTGCTGTAACTCTTATTGTTCCTGTCCTCCTATCTGTCCTGTTGCCGCTGCCAACGTCCTGGGTCCAGTTTGCCCCTGCCAGAGTTCCTCCGTTTATTCGTGTGTTGGTCTTCTTTGTGAGTCCTCTTCATGGCCGCCAGTGTCACTGCTGTTCCGTGTCCCTGCAGTAAGGAACTGAGGCGGGGTGTTCTTTTACCTCAGGTTCAACTGCAACTCACGCCGGAGCCAGTTGAGGTACCTGGGATCCTCTTCTTTTACCTCAGGTTCAGCTGCAGCTCACGCCGGAGCTAGCTGAGGTACCACCTTAGTTACTTAAGGATTTTTGCAATTAAGATCTAGTTTCTGAGGAGCACGGAGAAATTTCGATTTAGTCGCATCCTTCCTTAAGTATTTTAACGTAGAAGTCCATACCTTGGTCTTCTGTGTCTTGTCGTATTATTAATTTGGAGCTAATGGATCACAGTTCACTAGGTCTCGCAAGTTTTTGCTATGATGGATTTGGGCTGCCCTGAATGCTCGGGTAGCCTTTTGCAGAATGAAATCTTCAATTTGTGTTCATTAAGATCTGTCTGCAGGTCTTCATTCCTGATGTACCACGGGGCTCAAGACTTTGAAGAGCAATTATTTCTAAGTAGAAAACAATATTCTAACAGTACGAAAGTTATATTGATATTAACTTGTGTGATAAGACAATTTGGGTTTTGCTTAATTAAAATCTTGGAAATATTATCTGGATCAATGAATATGAAATGGTAACTTATTAGGATTATTATCATGTCCATTAATTCGAACTGACAAAGGTATACCTCGGGTTCGTCTCAATCATTGCAATTAAGCCTGTACAGGGAGACCCCTGGCTTATTATGGGCAAACAGTAAGTGCCAAAATATAGATAGAGAGTATTAAGAGTGTCACTAAGGTATACTTTTAGTGTACAAAAATTTTTAAGTTTAAAATGGCGGTTGTGATGTCACACTTTTTTCCAGTAGCATATCTATTTTCGGCACATCTGAAAACTCTTATTTTTTTTAAGTAACTATTATTTGAAAAAAATTTATCTTACTTTATTAAAAAGTTATGAAAATTTTTTTGAAAATATACGAAAGTATAATATAAGAAATTTTTGTAAACCAATAATCGAGTTGTCCATGCATGGAAACTATGGAAATGAAGTGCCATGATGAAAGTTAATGAAACTGAACTTATGTCAGAAACTTGTATTGCTCTTAGTTTGGATACTAACTGTTAAATTTGCAATTTTTAATAATAATTACTAAAATAAAATCACAACCGCCATTTTAAAAAACTTAGTGACACTCATTTAATACTCTATCCATATTTTGATCTGCACTTCCCGTTTACTCATAATAAACCAGGGGCGTCGAGTTTGGGACACCCTGTCCACTTTTGTTCAATTTATTTATTTTAACTTTGCTGTCATTTAAAGATTTTCCAAGGCTATTCTTAATTACATGCAATATTTTAATATCTTTACAAAATTGATATTTAAAAATGGAATCGATACAATGTTTTCAAATTCAAATTAGCTTGTTAAACAGAAATATCTTTTTATAAAAAAAAATGCATACGTGATGAGGAATTTTCACAGAGAATTGAGCGTGCATCACGACTAAATTTTTAAACAAAAAAGAAAATATTTCAACAATGTAACCACATAATACAGAAACTGAAATTAACAAAAGACAAACAAACAATCTGAAATCATCAAGTAGGTAAATAGTTTCTAAGATCTAAGATTGAAAGGCAAAATGTTATATATTCTACGAAAGTAGTACACTGACTATTGAGTTGCTCTAAAGGGAACGCGTGTAATATAGGCTGATTCGTTACCATTTTTGTAGCTGAAATAGGTATTTTTCTATTTAGAAGTAATCTGACAACCTCAGTCTTAATATAAGTGAATGTTAAAAACCCTAAATTCCTGAAAAAGTGTTTCGGTAGGATGTCCTTAAACAAAATTATTATAATTATCCTCTTTTGAACCACTATTAGCGGATTGGAGCGCGCACACTGACTCAACTAATTATTTATATATAAAACACATATTTCCTGAGTAGTCACATTCGTATTTGATAGAATTTATAATACAATATACCATTTAAGACATGCATTAAAACATACATCTAAAAATTTTATCTTCACCGTTGAATCATGTATTGCAATAAATTCTTTCGTTGGATAATTTTTGTTATATAGTCTAAAGCACCATATATGATTTATCTAAAATAAGCGTCAATAAACTGAAGTCTAACCACACTTTCACAATGCTCATTGCTTCTCTTGCTTTCTTAAAGGCAATATACCACGTCTCACCCTGAAGCAGGAGCACCGTATTGCAGCGTAAGATACATGTGCCTCTTGGCAATATACGAATTAGACAATCTATGTAAATTGTAAAAAGGAGTGGTCCTAGCAGTGTGCCCTGTATCGCACTGTACTTCACCGAACATGCCTCACTGAATATTTCATCTATCCTTATTTGCTGTGTCCTATTCTGTAGATAGAACCCAATCAAGTTATAAGAATCATTTCTTACTCCAATGTTCTACAGCCTGTTCAGCAATATACTATGTAGTAACATAATGGCAAAGGCCTTTTCGAGATCCAAAATCACCTTCAGAATAGTGTGAGACGTGATCCACCACCCTCAACACCGCATCTTCAGTACTCATATAAATATTGGGAACTTAATAAAATGTTTAATAATTTTCTTTTTTTGAACCTTATTTATATTATAATCTGTAATATAATAATAGTTTTTTAGGAGCCTGTAGGAATTCTCCTTTGCAAAATGTAAGATTCAAATTATAATTGTATGCTAATTTGCTAAATAAAATACTTATTCTCCTACATATTTCTAAATTTATTAATGGTTTCAAAAAATATTTATATATATGTATATATATATATATATATATATATATATATATATATATATATATTTCTCATACATATATTTATTTATAGTTATAGGCCCCACGCTGTTCTTGTATGGAAGGTCGGTAAATTCTATAAACTATGATGCAACTTTGTGTTGGTTTGGTCACTCGGATCATTTTAGTAGCAATGTAATGTACGACCATCGTTTCAAAAATTGGACTGACCTCTAATAATTTTATATACGTATTAAATAGAACACATATTTTTGTGGTCAGTCATTTCCTTTTGTCTATCTTCCCATAGTGACTTGTTTTGGGTTTCTCATAGTTATTGTAGTTTGCTTTTGTTATCACTTCCCGTTTGTAAGTATACATTGTCATGGGCGCCCGGATGAGAGGGCAAGAGGGAGCCCTTGCCTCTCCCCTGGAAAATGCAAATTGTGTTGCAAATATTGTATATTACATATATATTATAGTAAAACATTGGTTTTTGCCCCACCCCCACGACAAAATCTAATTTTCTTCGGGCCGCTCTTGGGTTACATTTATATACCGAGTGAATTATGGATGACCTTTCTTTTTAATTAATCAGTTATTTTTGAGCATTATTGCTCCCACCTGGTAATGGTTCTGAGGGCGCCTATGTACATTGTATTGAATTTTAGTTCTCTCCATCTACCAAAAAATGTTCTTAGTTTTATCTGGTCCAAAACCAGCCCCTTGCATATGGTATTACGTAAACTGTAAAAGGCATTTAATAGCCTTATTTTTATATCTAGCTATTTATTTCCTTCTGACAGTTGGTGTAGTTTATTGACAAAGCACTTATTAGGTTTTCACCCTTTCAATCATCCGTTTCCAATGTATTTACTTATTACTAGTTATTAACAGGCCTCAAGTAGGTCACATTATATAACTGATTTTATTGTTTTTTCTATAGTCGTGGCTAAAATACTCGTATGTAAGGCAGATAACCAAACAAAAAAAAATTAACAGGCCTCCTTACCCAATTGGTTTTTCGCAACCCAATAAACAATAAAAATGCAAATATTTAACAAAATTTCATATTTCAACATGTAGACTAGTTTGTCCTCGGAATATTTTGATAATATAAAAAATATTATTTACGCAAAAAAAGAAACAGCGTTATTTATCTTAAGTTTTTAAAGACACATCGCAGTTGCACAAATGCTTAAAGTTAGATATTTTTATTCAGTTGCGAAAAAGCCAAAAACGATCTTTGTTTATCATTCTTAACCCAACAAATAGTCTGAACACATATAAAAATTCAATCACTTGTGTTGGAACAGTGTCTTTCTCTCGCTATGACGTCACAACGGAGTTTCCGATTTCATTTTTGCCCATTTATTATTAATTTTTTTTTAATAACAATGTGTGTTATATTTGAATTCTGTTTTGGTTTCACTGAATAGTTGAATTTTCTGAATTTCAATTTCTTGATAATTACAGATAAGTTTCAATATCATAGCTTTTTGGTAGTTACATTTATTTTTAGTCCCATTTCAGTTTGTCAATTCCATTGATTATCGTTTTTATTCTCATTAAAAAAACCTTTAACCGGTACTTCGTCTGTTCCATCATGCCTTTGTTTGCTCTTTCAGCCTTTTCCACTAAATTGAAGGGATTCATTACTCTATGAAGCTATTTTGCAGGTAGCACTAAGCACGACTTGTTAGTCAAAAACTCTCTGCTACGATGTTTTTGGATATTATATATAATATATAAGCAGCCTTTCTTGTTTCACTACTTCTGCAGGTGTACACATACCCTTAAATATTCAATAAAAGATATGTGACTTGTATCATCAAGCTACGCGTTATTAAAATTAAAAAAAAAACGTTTGTTTTTTGATTTCAATTACGTTTTATCTTTCTAAGACTGTCCCATATAGTAAAAAAAAAGATCTTACATATAGCTGGAAAAAAATTGATGTGTTTCACCGGTTAAAAAAAAGGTATAGGCTTATATAATGAAAAATATTTTGGTTTTAAGGAGTAAGCTTTCATATGACGTAGACGATTTTGATACCTACCTTGCAGCTTCAGCCTAGAATGATCTAGAACGTTTTGAGTTGGAACGACGGTTTTGGATCGAGAATTGCAGATTCCGTGCCGTTAGTAAATGTGTTCTATCTAATATCTATAATACGCACGGAAAAGCAAAAATAACCTTTTATTCAAAATTATGATATATTAAATTTTAATATCAAACGGTAGGGTCTTAGAATCCTATTCCTAAAACCCTTTGCTTTAAATTACAATTTGATATAGTAAAAATAAATATATAATTTAATGTTATGCCTGTCATTGTGTTTTATTGTTAGAAGGGTTTAGCATTAAAAGGCTTTTTTATCTATTTTTTATTTTCCAAAACGGTGTTTAAACGATTTTTCAGGAATCACCAAAATTTGGTAAAAAGGGTTTATTAATTGGGTAAAATGTAATTATTTATGGCTAAAATAATGACTTCACCATATCCGCTAGGTTTTTGTTATTAGTTTCAACTTGATTATTGGCTACTCAGATAATACTGGATGTTTCAGCTAATGATTTGTTGGGAATTAACAGGGATAAATTTGTAAAAAGTAGTTGAGTAAAAATTTACAGCTAAAAGAAAATTGGCGCCTTCAGTATAGGGCTTGCGACGCTAAGAAAAACAAAACTAATTGCAGAGACTTCTAAATTTAAAATCTAGGTGTGTTTGTAAAGGTTTTTTGTTACCAATTTGATTGATACGATTGATTTTTAGATACAGCCGGTATTTTAGTAGCAAATAAGTACTTGTTTTGGTATTTTTTTTAATAATAGCAAATTTTAGATACTTTTGATTCATATTAAGATATGATTTAAGAAGAGATCAAAAGTAGAAAAAAATTATTATTTAAAAAATATTCCAAAACAACTCATTTTCTGAGAGGTTGGATAATGGATTAGAGTGCAAATATTACTGTTGGTCTAGTGTTACGAGGAGTATTGGTTACTGATAAATTTGTTTATCTATCGGCTTGTATCATTGTTTGCGGAATACGCCGCGACGGTGCAAAGCATCTGGGCAAAATTTATCATCGTGTATAACAGTCTGATTGTCCAAGTATATACCAGGTTTCCTAAAGCCGTTCTGAATTATTTCTGCATCTATACTTTTCCATGTTCCGAACATTTTGGAAAGTTTTGGTGTGGGAATTTGTGACCAACATTTAACCGTCTTAAAATACTTAAATGCAAATAATTCTTATGACTGAAGGGAGTGGATGCTGTGTGAAGGAAATTTTAAATGGTAATACTTTCATTGTTGGTAGTTTTTATTACCTCTGGATCGATGTGAATGAAATGGCCATCATAAATAATAAGGACCGGACGCGTTTTGGTAAGTAACGATACAAGTGTTCGATGGCGTAGTTCTTAATAAAATTATTTCCGACTTCATCCACCTTTTTTCGATGCGGCATAAATGGTTGCTACGAATGAATTCTCTTCCTCTGAGCACAACATTAGTCTCACTGTGACGGCCCTTGTATATCATAAGCCGAGGAGCTTTTTCCCCAGCTGTGTTTGCAATCAACAAGATAGCACTATTTTTTCTTTAATGAAGATCAATTGAGAGGCTGGACTCATCTAAATTATAAGTATTATTTGGTTTCTCTCTAATGTTAAGTGCATTTATATTATGTTCGTAATTACATTTGCCGTACTTATTGCATTTCATGGTTATGGGATAAATTTAATAGCCCATGTTACATTTGTCCCTTATAGAACAGAAAGAAACAAATTGTACAATCTGCTGTATCTGAAAACCAACATTCTACTGGACATGTTATAAATGTAAAAGAAACCAAAGTTCTTGCACCGGTTTCGGGATTCCATAAACGCAAAATTAGAGAATCTATTAAAATTTATAAGCATCCTAACAATTTTAACAGAGTACGGGCTTCAGTCTTCATCATACGTGGAAACCGATCGTTACACCAAGTTACGCTGAGGTAAACACAGGTCGACTACAAATAGCCGGCCTGGGTCTCTCCGAGCTCATTCTGTGTTCCGATCTCATGAAGTAAACGTCCCTGAAGATGCCTCGTGCAATCGAAGGCGAAACGACGGAAAGTGATTCCATTTTGACACGGTCTAATCCCAAGAACCATGATTTCTTAATTGACCACAGCCGTGAAAGCTCTCGTTCTATGTACAATATAACAATAAACTTTAATGATAATTTCAATGACTTTATTGATAATTTTCTATACTACTTCAATGAATGCTGTCCGATTGTTCCGCGCAAAAAACAAAAGAAACATCCATCACCGTGGTATAATGAGTAAACGTAATTCTATAGAACAAAACATACCCGATTCAAAGAATAAAACAAAGAAATATGGCGACATGTGAATACGAAAATAAGGGGGATCGATGATAGGACTATTGAATTGATAAGGAAGGAAGAGGGTGATGCCTCAGACAAAAATGAAATATCTAATCACTTTGGCAAGTACTTTACTAGCATTATAAAGCAAAAGGTAGATAAGCATTTTCTTAGTAATTTTCATACTAAATGCATCCTGGGAAAAAAGGCTGTGAACAACACAATGTACTGCGCGTCAACAACTCCAGAAGAAATACTCAAAGTGATTAATAACCTCAACAACACTAACTCATGCGGCCCAGATGATATCCCAGTGAGGATTGTTAAAGAGATCGAATCGAATCGAAAGCGAAATCTCTGAGTGTACCTTTGAGTGTGTTGATAACTCATTCCTTTCTGTGTGGAGTATTTCCATATAGACTCAAATTATCGTTAGTTTTTAAAAATGGTGATACATTTCTTGCTGACAACTACCGCCCAATAAGTATTCTTAGCGTTTTTTCTAAAATCTTTGAGCGTGTGATGCATGACAGACAAATTAATTTTTTACTAAATATAGAATCATCTCTGGCAGTCAGCATGGATTTTGTTCGGAGAGGTCAACGGAAACTGCAGCGGCTGAATTTGTCGGATATCTCCAAAAAGAGATTGGTAAGAGGCGCCACGTTATCGACGTTGGCTTTGTCAGAGATAAGCTTTTTAATATTGGCATTAGGGCGAATGTTCTAGAATGGATTATCTGTTTCTTGAGTGAGAGGAGATTGTATGTGTCCTTGAATGAATGTAGGTCGGATGAATACAAAATTGAATTGGGTGTAGCACAGGGGTCGATATTGGGTCCTCTAATCTTTAGTCTTTTTATCAATGACCTCCCATCACATATAACTAACGGTATAGTAATAATCTATGCCGATGACACGTCAGTTGCTTTATCAGAAGCGACTTCTAGTGATCTTGTTGAATCAATCACTAAGGTAGTTGATGAAATGGCTGTATGGTGTGCCAAAAATAAACTTATTCAGAATGTCAATAAGACCAAATACATTTATTTCAATAAAAATCCCCAATATATCGCTTTCAAATACTAAATTCTTAGGCCTTACAATAGATCTAACCACAAATCCTCATAGAGGAAGTGGCGAAACGACTTAACAAGGCATATTTTGCCTTGCTGACTTACTTCTTACTGACTTGTCCCATGGAGCACTGATGCAAATTTACTATGCGCTTGTTTATTCATCCTTGTCTTATCATGTGATATGGTGAGGGGCTGCTGTTGGCATACATAGAATTTTCGTAATAGAAAAAATAATTATTCGACTGCCAACTATCAGACTATTAGGATTTACAATAAACTTCCTGAATGTATAAGATCAGCCGATACATATAACTGCTTTAAGAATAGGCTAAAAAACATCTGTTGATGAAGGGTTTCTACTCTATGGCAGAATATTTCTACAAAAGGGATTAAATATAACATTTCCAGAGATTTACTTGGACTTAGGTTTCAGATATCTTAAAACTGACTTATTATTATTACTGTGTGTTCCTTCCTTATATTTTTATTTTACTTTGTTTTATTTAAATTTAGAATTCCCCTGTCATTGCTTAGAGCCAGTATTGAATAATTTTTTTTTATGTTTTAATTCCTATATTTGTTTTATTTATTCTTTTTTAGTTGTTTTTAATTTTTATTTAACACTTTTGTTTACTTTGTGTATCTACCTTTATTGACGCGTCTGTTGTCCTTCTAGGATTTTTTTGTGACAAATAAAGAATTTGAATTTGAATTAGAATATAGCCTGCAGAAAACTGCATCATTTAAAATTATCTGAAAACTATGCCTCATACAAGAAAAATTTAAACGGATTTTAAACATATATTTTTAAACTCTATAATTCCGCTCTCTCAGACCTGTCGAGCTGTTTCTTTAAAGACTCTTGTTTCAGACAGGTGTTGCATTATATACATTGTTTAATTTAAGGCACCAGATGAATAAAGTTTAAGCAAATTAAGTTTTCAACATGCTTTTATTAGCTTCACTTGCATGTAACTAACTAGCTAACTATGTATGTAAATAAATCCAGAAAATCAATTTTCACGTATTTCTAATTGTCGATTTGATTTGAAATTTTGGGAATATATGTAATTCGGATGACAATTTGATAATTTGGTACCATCGATATGATAAGATCAATATCAAGTGGTATCAGTCAGTTTTTATCTACTTCTAATTTTCGTGTCGATTTGTAATTCGGGTGACAATACAATAATTCGGTGCTCCATAGTACCAAGTAGTACCGGTCTATTTAGCCCACTTCTAGTTGTGATATTAATTTGAGATTTTGCATGTGTATGTAGTTCGGCTGACCATCCAATAATTTGGAACTCGATGGTACCACATGGTACCGGTTGATTCTAGCCCAATTCTGATTCTTGTATCGATTTAAAATTTTGCAACCCTATGTAATTTGGATGGAAAAAAACAATTTTTTTTGTAATTAGCAAAACTTTGGGTGCTCAGTATGGGTCGAAAATTGTGTTACTTTTAGTAAATGGAGAGCTGAGTACTTCGGGACGGCAACGCGTAACAAACTTCAAATAAGGTAATATAGAGACTTTGGGAAACACCTTCATTCTCCCGTAATTTTGCGGAGGCTGCTTTAATGCACCTGCACAAGGTTCCTTATTATATTTTGACCATTCAGTCAGCTGTGTTTGTTCTAAAAATATTTAAAAAAATGTTAAATACAAAAGTACTGTTAATGCTTTGGAAACTTTAAAAGTTTATACAAAATTATTGACTTAAATAAAATTTATTGCTCTAACAAAGTTTCTCAATCGTTCGGTATTTGCACCCCACTTTCTTTTTATTAATTTTTTGTTTTCCCGGGGGTTAAATCTAGAAAAGTCTTTGTACGTGATTTGCTCAGACACCACTTAGAAATAGTTTATAAATTAATAAACTTCAAGAGTTTTTTACTTTTTTTACTGCTAAACTAAAATTTTATAAAAGACAAAACACTGCTTTTAATAAGGCTTAGACTATAAGTAAAAAAACGCTTTTTACAAAACTTTTTCTAATAGCTGCAGTTCAGGTTGCTGTCTCTTAAATCAATTTTTTTTCAGGCAAATATGTTGTGCGACTTTATTGGTTAGGAACCTGGAGAAAAATCTATGTCGATGATTTGATTCCTTTAGATAATTCAGGCTCTGTTCTGTTACCATCTCTTCATACCCCAAAATCAACAAATGGGCATAGCATGGAATCAGCCCAGACAGGAAAGGAAGTTGGTAAAGGCAAATCAAAAGGAAGTAAGTTTACGACGCATGCCTAGATGACAGGTTTAACAAATTGTAGACAAAATATATAACGTTTGCTTACAAGAGATCTCATGTATTGCCTGTACCATATTATTTTGCTGCACAACTAATTTGTTTAATTTTTTTTTTTTGATATTCTTGAACCGAACCGAGGATGGTTAAGTTACATGAATCGTTTTTACATTTAAAATGTCACATAAGTAGAGTAGGTTGGGGTTATTCGGAACAGGGTACAATTTTGACAGATGACATTTGACTACTTGTTTCCGATTGCTAGTTCAGTTGTTTTTGTGTTCTTACGGTATTAGTTACAAAAAAAGGTTAGTTAATTTGGTAAAATACCCTTAAATTTCTTGTAAATGGTAGGATTGATTAAAATTTTATGAGTTATAGATGAAGTAAATGTTAATTTTTCAATATTTTTCAAATCTTTTTACTCTCTACTATTTATGTTTTTACTGAAGGAAATGATATACTGAAATACTAATTTATGACCCAACAACCTTACTCTTGCAATTTGTTAATATGTGAAATGTGTATATTAATTTACATGATTAAGGGGTAAATAGGATCTTACAGTGAAGGTAAATTGGCTCTTAAGACGTGAAGTGGCTCCTTGCACGCTAGCAAACTACAAGTGTTTAAACAAGGTGAGTGAATAAATACGATTATCCGAATACTCTCTATGCAGTTAGCGAGTGGACGGATGGGAAGAGAATAGTTTTTGAATGGTTTTCGATAGGATTTATTCCTTATGTGAATAATGTAAGAAGGGAAAAGGGCCTACTGCAATAAATAATAAAACCTCACTTATAAAACTGCCAAGTCATTTGTCCCACCTCTTACAGCCACTTGACAAAACCCTTTTCAAGAGTCGTAAAAATCATTCGATATTGACAGAACATGGTATAAAAATGATCAACCAATCAACCAATTTGGCTTAGTAAAGCAGAGTTTGCAAAGATAATTGGAGAATTATGAACTAATCATTCGATTATTTCAATAATTAAATCTGGCATTGTCGCTGCTGGATGTTTTCCAATATGACAAATCTCATTTTTCCAAAACAGAGTTGGCTGAATGGACAGCAATAAAAAATAAATCAGTCGAAGACCGGTTTCAAGTGAAAATGAAACTGCGACACGTCATCAAGAAACTAACGCCGAAGTTTTACAACATTTTTCTGGGAATCAAGAAGAAAGTATCAGTAAAAATTTAGAAGAATCTCGACAGGAAAAAAGAAAATACTCTGAAAATTCATAAATTTCCCGATAGACATCAACAATACCAAAGGTGTCAACATGAAAAATACATGACGAGAAGTTATCATTGGTAGATTTATTTGTGAACAAACTTCAACTCCAAGTAACCTTCTCCTAACATCCAAAGAAGGGTTAACTTAAAATCTCAGAAATATGGGGAGGTCTTAGCAGTGCAAGATGTTCTCAACAGACAAAAATAAACCAGCGAGAAACAAAAGTACAAAATTGCAAAGAAAAAGATTGTTAAAAAAAATTGTTAAAATCCTGAATATAGTCGAACTAATATTTCTATTTCTGAACCGCCATTTTCAGATTCAGATGATGATCCCAGTTTCCAACCTACTAAATAACTAGAAATACTGGTGCATTATCTAGTCACCGAGATGATTCCCCAAATATTAACCGAAAACAGTCGCAATTTACCAGAGAAATCAGACCAGAGGCATGAAATAAAAGTGATGTCGACATTCCAGTCACTGCTATTAGATCGTACTATGCAGTTAACTATCCCAAATTTAAGAAATTTTATGTTGGCAAATTCTGGATTGTGACGAGCGAAAGGACACTGTCAGAATTAGGTTCCTAGAACGACTAGTAAACGAGCTCTGTTGGCCACATCTTGAAAACATTGATGAGATATCTCCCCAGAACATCATCTATGGACCGATTTTATTAAGTGGAGATAAATGTTTGAAGCCATACTAAATATGCAGACTATAAAGGCATCATGAAAACAATGCAAGGAATTTCAAAAAAAATTAGTAAATTTAGAAGGAAGTTTGTATTTTTGAAATAATATTATTGATAAGAATGATTTGCGTTTTTTCTGTGGGTCTCTAAATTTAGTATCACATATTTTTTTTTATTTTTTAGGATAAATTTTCTTTTCAAAAATTATAGTTTTGAATTTGATAAAAATGATATTTATGAGCAAAAGTCTATGGCCTCAAATATAAAGTAGAAATTTAAATCGCTGTTTTTTCCAGTTACATCTAAGTACAATAAATACCATCTGATAGTATGGTACGGATCAAATGTTAAAGACTTTTAAAACTTTTAAAAAAATATAGGCAGCGTTCAGCAATGTAATAAAAAAAAACATAATTATCTTTGCATATAAAAGCTTAGGCGATTCTAAATATATTTTGCTCAACTATTTTTGAACTTCTGCGTGTAGTTTCCAACGTCAAATAAGACGTATAATATATAAAAATGTTATATTTCTTTTTAAGACATATCGTCAATTACTATGCAATACATAGAGATTTGAGGGTGCAAAACCTAATATGAAACACATATATTTAAATACTAAAGTGAACTAAGTTAGATTTACATCACTTTAAAGCAATCGCTTACTTATATTTATTTATAATATTTTTGATGAGATATTTCCTGGCTTATATCATTTACGATATATTTGCTTAGTGCTTTTACTGAATTCTTTTAGAAAAAAACAAATTTGGTCAATGGTTCATTGTAGCTATATTTTTGTGACAGGTTGTCCTATCCTACTAAAACTATGTGTTGTTGGTTAAATCATTGGATCTAAGCAATAAGAAAAGTGTGTATCATGTCACAGTAGAGCTCGCTAGTAACATAAGAGAACCAAATCCAGCACCTTCAAAGAATACCAAACACAGCACCAAACTCGCCGGGGATGAAGTAGTCTTTGAGGAATAACACGAGGGTTTTCTAATGAGTTTCTGCTTGTTAACCAATATATTTACATCGAAGTGAGCTCTTTATGATTTTTCGCAAAAAATCGTTAAGTTAAATTATAAGCTAATACGATATATTTGCTTAGTGCTTTTACTGAATTCTTTTAGAAAAAAACAAATTTGGTCTCTCATGTTCTTGATAATGCCTCTAATAGACTGTTTATCAGTCGAAGTATTTAAAACATATATAAATGCGTGGGCTCACATTTAATAATTAGATTATTGAACCACTAAAATCATAAGTCATAATTTTAAATGTGCTTTTGCTTGGTACTTATTGTTCTTGGCGTTGCGTATCTAGAACCATCATCCGTAAATCAGCCTATATGCTAAAACAAATAATATTCTGAATTATTTCTCAATTTATGCATGCTTATATATTTTGCTCATGTTGCAAAATATCCAAAAAGCCCCGTTAATGTTCTAGACGAAACAAGTAATGTCATTAAGTCAATTAAATACAATTTTTATTTACAGGTAGTCCCATAAGAAAAGAAACTATAGTAATATGGCCATTGTTACTTTGTAAAGCTTTGTTAAAAATTGGAAGTTTAACATTAAGCAAGTTTGAGAATGGTTTTAATGATTTTGATATTATTAATTGTTTAACCGGATGGCTCCCCCAAAGAATTGTGGCAAAAAGTAAGTTTGTTCAAATCTATTATGCTTGTATTATCGTATTTTTTTCCCGATTCAAATTTTTATATGTCCAAATAAAATACATGATAAAAAGAACGCACTTAGGAAAAAGGATTTATATTGTTTTTTTATTGTTTACATTTAACAACTCATTTAAAAATATGCTTATAATAAGTTGTAGAAAACATATTATTTTCTTAATTCTTCCAATTGGAATTATTATATTTACTTTAACTACTTGTGAATCAGTAATGACTCTTTGATTTTAATAGAACTAAGAGCGTATATATTAGAGTGGGCTACAATGATGTATGAACTTTATTCAAGATGTTTGAGACTCTTACTATTATGTATCAATATTAAACACTGCACACTACTCTATCTATACTACATGGGTTACTAGTTTTTAATATTACCTTTAGATTTATATTGATCAACATTAAGGCAATGCAAGTTAGTTTTCAAAATGGGGAAAACATTTTGAATATATATATATATATATATATATATATATATATATATATATATATATATATATATATATGCAAGTTAGTTTTCAAAATGGGGAAAACATTTTGAATATATATATATATATATATATATATATATATATATATATATATATATATATTATATTAATTATAAAGATACCAGGTGTGATACATTTATTTTTAAAGACACCCGAGAAATTTGACAAAAACCCTGCCATAACAAGCAATGTGCTAGAGACAGACAGGTCTTCTTCTACATATTGGAGTCAATGGGAACATTGCTTGTTTTGGCCGGGTTTTTCTCAAATTTTTAAAGATAAAGATATCATACCGATTATATTTATAATCAGCAAGAAGATGCCAATTTGATGAACGTATAATATATATTAAACTACACTAAAAAATCCTATTATTTAAGAAACTTTCTTATTTACTTTTTTTTCATATCTAGAAAAATACGAACGTTAATGAGGGGGATGTATTTATAACCACAATCCCTGTACATCGCAAACATTTATTGTTAAATCAACCTTTAGTATTCGGCTTTAATTTTTTTTATTTATATATCTTAAAAATAAATGAGTTTAAGGTATAGGGGACATGTTGTAAAATCATCACCATTGAAAGTTTAGATTTTTGACTGTGAAAACAGCAACTTTTCCACAGGACTTTTTTTTACTACTAAGAGATAGAGGTGCTTTATTTTAACTAAAATAGATGTTTTTTAATTTTCTAAGCTTCTTGTGGTATAATATAAACAATTTTTCTTAACGTGAATTATATCTTTTAACAAGCCATTACAATTTTTATGAAGAATAACTTTTTATCAAAAGGCTAAAAATTTGTTTTTAAATGGTTCTCATTAACGATCCTCTTGTTGGTTTTTTATTAGGAGTTAAGATCCAGTAAAACACAATTTTTTTTTATTGTCGAAATTTCGCAACTTTATTATTGCATCCTCGGAACACATATACAGGTTCTACATCCTGCATGAAACTCGTAATGACCTTTACCTACTCCGTTGGTCCGCAGATATTTTTCAGATATTAAGTATCTAAATGGTTTACGTTAACCATCCTCTTGTTGTTATATTAGAGTAGTATATTATTTGGGGTAAGAATCCTGCGGACCAACGGAGTAGGTAAAGACTGATAATATAGGTTTCATGCAGGATATAGAATCTATATGTGTCCTGCAACAATAAATGTTCGAAACGTCGACAATTTAAAAAGGACTTTTGATTTTCCTACTGAATCCTAACATAAAAATCCTATTTGTTAGTTTAGTGGATAGCTAACTAATATAAATGAGCAAATGCTTGATTTTAATTTTAAAACTTCCTGCCTCTTTTTAGAACATTTTACGTAAACCCTCTTTACTGCAAGGAAATAATCTTTTGTAGTATTTTTTACCTAAGAAAAAGCAAATTTTTTATACAAACCCTTATTTTCACTTTTTTCAAATGTCTACATTAAATCAAATACTTTTGATATAAGCTTTAAAACCATCTTGAGTAAACAAAAGTGCTCTATAATTTACAGATATTTCTGCTGGTGATCTTTGGGATATATTCATGGCTTACGTTAAGCGTTTTGAATGGGCAGAAAAGGAAGAAAGCACGAAAAAAACTGGAAGCACAAAGACTAAATCAAAAGAGAAAGAACGCCCCGATTCACCCAAAAAAGGAGCTAAGGGAAATACTCCGAGTGGAATTGAAAATATGCGGGCAGGAGACCGTTACGTCGTTCTCTCTTGTGATAATTTTAAGTATGACTTGTTAAAATATATTTTACATTTTTATAAAAGCTACTGTGCAATTAAAGTGCAGTTTCTTAAAATTTAACTTGACATGATCTAATCCCAAGGAGCATGATTTCTTAGTTGACCAAATCCGTGAAAGCGTCCGTTTTACCTGTTGCAATATTTTAGAACCCCCGCTGTATTAAGAATTATTACTTAAATATGGTAAAAGAAAAAAATATTATCGACTAGTTTTAGGGATTTTTTTTGTCATTTTAAGATTTTTCTATTTAAAAATAAAATCAGCATGGTGAAATGATTTATGTGTGCACTATAACTGTTCAATTTGTGTTCAACTGTGGCAATTTCTTAGATGTAAAGAGACTAAGCAAAAATAATGCTAGTTTGTGATATAAAAATTTTGCCCTAATTCTCTCTTCAGCTATGATATTTTATCTGAAACCTAGTGAATTTTTAAATAAATTAAATTTTAACGAATAATGCATTAGCTTTAGGTGCCTGAAATAGCAAATCAGTAGGACCTTACAATATTAAGTCTGTACGCAGCCTGATAAACCATTATAAAAGATTTTTTCAGCGCAATTTTTAATTGCATGTGAAATTTTTATTTTTCCATTTCTCGGAGATATTTTTAAAGAAATAAGTTATCTTAACCAATTTTGGAAAATTGGAGCATTTTTGAGAAAAGTGCCCTTTTTTGTAACTCTGCCATTCTGTATGTAGTACATTAAATGAATCTAATTATTTTATTTAAAATAAGAAGCTTTTTCTGGAAATCGTTTTTTTTTTACGAAATAATTAGAAGTATCTTTAATTAAAAAAAGTTGCGTAGCAAAACCTCTAAATGTTCTTAATCCCTAGCCTCCATGGTATCAATGAAGGGTACCTTATTTAAAGTAAAATGTTCATAGTATAAGGAACGAAAAATAAAATGGGGTTATGTGGCTATGAAACCCGGGATAAACTACAATGCTTTATGTGACACCAGTTTTCAGAGCCGTACCTAATACCAATTACATTTAGATCCCTCCGATGGATGGTTAAAAGCTTTTTTGTGAAAAACTGTATTCCATTATTATTACATTTTAACGGTTTGATTGACCGATGTCTAATTCACTGATTTCTTTTTAAATATTTTTAAAATGAAATACGATTATTTTTTTATTGAAACTTACGTGCGAAAATTAATATAAGACAAATATTTGTCTTTGAAAGCCACAGAAACTCTAGTTATCACATTTTTCATCACTTTTTGGTAGATTTTGGTAGGAATATCTTGAATTGCTGCGCCAATATTGCTCTCTGCTACATTACTTTGATTTGGTTTGCTGACAAAAATCTTATTTAATCGATCCCGATAAAAAAGTTAACAGTCAATAAATCTGGCGATCTTGGAGGCCAGATAACATAACCTAATCGGGAGACGTAACGACCAGACACCTTGTTCGCAAAATGGTTCATTGTAGCTATATTTTTGTGACAGGTTGTCCTATCCTACTAAAACTATGTGTTGTTGGTTAAATCATTGGATCTAAGCAATAAGAAGAGTGTGTATCATGTCACAGTAGAGCTCGCTAGTAACATAAGAGAACCAAATCCAGCACCTTCAAAGAATACCAAACACAGCACCAAACTCGCCGGGGATGAAGTAGTCTTTGAGGAATAACACGAGGGTTTTCTAATGAGTTTCTGCTTGTTAACCAATATATTTACATCGAAGTGAGCTCCTTATGATTTTTCGCAAAAAATCGTTAAGTTAAATTATAAGCTCTAGTATTTACTGTATTATCGGCGACTTTTATGCTTTCCAGGATGTAGTTCTTAGGTTGGTTGAATTTTATAGGTCCGCAAATACATTTTTTTTAATAGTGCGTAGCGGTGAATTCTTCAGAACGATATCTGATAGGGGTCTCAGTGCGCTCCATTACACTTTCACGCACTCTGTTAACATTTTCTGCAGTACGATTAATTCGATCCCGACCCGACTTTGACAAATCTCTATCTTCACCAGTTCGTTCACATTTTCACCGTTCACCAATTTACAAATTGTGCTGATAATGAAAGAATGAAAGACGTTGGATCATGTAGCGTTCCATGATGAAGTAGTCACATCTACCTAAACCAAACAACAGCATTAAATCAATCACTTATATATTGGTCCCCTGACTGATGTAGAAAAGAAATTTATTTGAAGTATTAGTTATATAATGACTTCACCTACACGCTTCGCAAATTTTGTCATATACTTCTTGGAAGCAGTGTGGGGACTGCTAATAGTAATTAAAATTATATAATATTGGTTCATTTTACTTTTCTGGACTACCCTGTACAGCGATAAGTGGATCACAAAATACGATGTAATCGAAGTAAAGTAAATGTATAAAATTTAAAAATCTAAAATAGACTGATGCATAAAGGATAAAAACAGCTTAAGAAGCGGATTCTGGCTGCTACGTCAGCGAAACCCACCGGGTTAATGTTTTACAAATTAATTATTAAAGTAAACATCAGACAAGATTTGCATACTACTATATTTTAAAATCTGCTGCAGACCTGATGAAGCAGAATAACTAATTTTGATTGAAAACTTTATATTGGTAGAATGTCTACAAAATACATAATTCTTAGAGGTATAGCACGATGCTAAAATTTAATTAATATACGTTTATGTTTTCTTAGATTAACATGAAATTTTAGCAACGTGTTCGAGAAACTGATCGAAAAGTAGCTCCGAGTAAAGTGTCCTCTACGTCTAAATTTTTTGTTTCATAGCACACATATTGTGTACTTGTATTTGTGAATAGCATGGGTGCGCTAAGACCGTGCGGCTTGAAACAAGTACTATAATATACTGTGAGGAAACAGCTACTACTCCCCACCTTTTTTACTTTACGGGGCTAAAAATATGAAAAGCAAAACGATCTTGCAATAGAATAACTATTCTTATTTGTTTTACTATAACCATATTTATTTGTCTTTAGTTACTCATATACCGTATGTCCACGGATGCCCTTTACAAGAGGACAAATGGACTAACAATTTAAAGATCTTGATAAAAGTTTTTGCTTTAAATATGAATAATATTTTTTACACAGGGAGCATAAAAAATACAAAAACGTTGTTTTACGTAAAAAGCATACCTCGTTTAAAATTTTCTCTCAAAAGTACAAATATTAATTATGTTTTCAATTAAACCCTAAGCAGAAATACAAGATTTCGTTACAAGATTTAAAATTAAGAGTATCAGTTTTATCACATTACTTTTAAAGTGCTACTAGTTTCTAAAATAATTATGACACTTAACGGCGTCCTTGTCAATTTCTTTATAATTAATTAAATAAGTGTAATTCAAAATACAAAACATTCACATGTAATTTTTAAATAATACAAACATTTAATTCGGCCACAGTTAAGTCAAGGCTCCTTTGGATCCACAAAATTCGGTCGTTTCTTTTAATCCATCCTATACCAAATTTGCAGTGAAGCCATTCTGTTGCTTCACGAGCGTAATGTGCCGGACAAATATCCGTCAAACATTTTTTGGCGTTCATTGCTAAAAAATATATCCAGCATTTCTAAATACGATATTTTATTGCAGGTATTATTGGAAAAAATGCTATGGACCGATATCGCGCACCACACGTTAACTTTTGTATAATATTGTCTGTGTCATTATGCTAAATTCGGGGTATTCCCGAGACCAGCTGCTGTAGTACCATTAGTAGAAAATGTGCCTTTATCAGAAAACATAAGAAACTTACAAAAATCAATATTTTCACTTAAAATTTTGTCTTCTAACCACAAACAAAAATTTGAAGAACTAATGGCCGGTTGCAGAAAGCTCAATTAAAGTTTAGATGTTCAGCGGAATGTCAAATTTGACAGCGAGTTCCTAGATTTCTGTAAGCAGCTTGTCATATCCGAAAGTTCGGTTAAATATTCTAAACATCAATTAAGTTTTGTGCAATCGGGGGTAAAACTGTAGCTGCATCGTTATGGTCATATTTCTTCTTTTTCTTTTTAAGGTCCAAAACAGAACCAGTTATCTGAAACTTTTCTATTACGTTGTAGATTACCATTCCAGTTATTGGTACTCCTTCCAAATTCTCGCTGAAACTTTATTATAGAATTTTGACAAAAACTAGTTTACATTAAATGATAATTATTTCATAAAGACATTGACAAGTACGTCGTTAAGTGTCATAATTATTTTAGAAACTAGTAGGTACTCTGATTAAAGGTGTGTTTGAGAATACTTGGGACTTTAAAAAGTAATGTAATAAAACTGATTCTGCTTGGGGTTTAATTCAAAACATATTTAATATTTATACTTTTGAGAGAATATTATAAACGAGGTAGGTCTTTAAATAAAACAACATTTTGTATTTGTATGTACGTATAAAAAAATTAAATTTTTGATAACCTTATTCACTTTTAAAGTATAAACTTTTATCAAAAGTGACTTTTTTTCGTATTTACCCTTTCGGAAAATAACGGTTTTGTATTTTTTATGCCTCCTGTATACAAAATTGTTAATAACAGCGAACCTTACTTGTTTTTTTGTCAACTCTTATCAAAAGTGACTTTTTTTCGTATCTTTCAATTTTTTAGTCCATGTGTCCTCTTCATCCGCGGAAATAATATATGTTGGCAAAAGAATACAAAAACCAGGGATATCTCAATGCGAAAACATGATTATGCTTACGTAGATTTTAATCAAAGTATACTTTAAGTATTTCTTGAAACGTTCATCAGTCAAATAGATCTTTATGTAAATGCATATGCAGTAAACTAATAAGTATATTTTTATGAAATATCTACCTATCTACCTATTTGACACCTTCTATCACCAGATTCACTACCATAATAGTGCAAAATTTTCTGTTCGAATGGAGGACGCTGCTTTCTTTAATTCGCACTCCGAAAAATATTGCCTTTTAATATTCTCTGAAGTCCTAAAGAGATATAAATAATGCTATATGCAAAAGTAGAAAATAATTAAGAACTAAATAACTGAGTCTTTAATCTAAACGTTTTAGAGCTAATAATTATTAAACAATACCTCATATAGATATATCGATACGTAATTCCTAGAGTGTAGATACTTTAAACATATTGCACCTATAAATATTTATAACAACATAATATGGACTTATGTATACAGTTCGCCTAGTAAAATTAATGTCTCGAAAAACTGCTAACTGGGGGGGGTGGATATCTATTCGCTTTAAAATGCCTTTTATTTTGTACTGAAAGTCTTACATGGTACAGGTCACATGCTTAAAAGTTTTTTATATGATAAAAGCGTTTCTTCTGAACAAACTAGTCCATTATTTATCACAAATTGCGGTTAGCCCCTCTTTACATTAAAAATAAAAACGTTAAAAATAATTTTTTTTTAATAGAATACCAGAAACTGGCTTGATAATAGCTTGAAGCAAAGAGACACATATTCTCTTTTAAGTGAAAATTACTCACGAAATAACTTGTACTGGATAGAACAGATCATTTTCCACCAGTCAACATAATATAAGAAAGAAATAGATTATTAATAAGTTTAGACAAAGAAGCAGAAGTGTGTCTAACTGATTAGAGCTGAATAACCTACATGTTATTCCAATCCTCCTAATAGTGCTATAGTGATATGGAACATTATAAGAAGGGTTTTCCATATCTGCGCGTTTTTCAGGGTCTTGTATACTTAAAAAATAGTTTACTTCATTACATTTCTAACAAGAAATTTTGTGAACGTTTTAAAAAATTATTCAGTATAGGTTTTTATGTACTTGTGTATTATGTGCCTAAACTAAAAAAACCCTAAACTTCTAATTATTCATTGCCACTTTTAAAAAGAAAGTGAAACAGCTGGTATTTGTTATTTATTTTTATACTCTGAATTAATTTTATAATCCTAAATTTAATGTGTAGTCTATATGAACTTAATGTTGTGGAGGAGATTTGAGATTTAATAATTCATTTTATAACTTAGCTAATGCTAGTATTACATTACTAAACATTATAAACTCTATAATAGTTTTAAAAGTGTGGCTAAAACTTTTATGACGTATATAAGAATTTTTATACAAGCAAAAAATTATTTTTTAACTTGAATTTGATATCTAATAAATATAGAGAGAGTGAAAAATTTGCACATCCACTAAAATTCAAGAGGCATTCTGTGTGGTAGTGTGGCTTTTAGAACTCATTGAACCATTTAAAATAGTGCGTAACATATAGGATTGAGCTTTATTTAAAGTACCTAAGGGAGTTGCCTTAGAATGGCGATGATGGACAAGCGCTATTTAAAAATAAATCTTTTAATTAACGAATTAGTTGTCGATGAGAAGTCGTTTAATTCCAGAGATAGAGATAGGAGGAAGATATCGCGATAATTTACACGATGAGAGAACAGATAACGTAACAGATAAAAACATGAGTTTTGTAATATACTGGTACTATGAAGCAAGTATATTTAATTAAATAATGATTATTGTAAATTAATATGCGTTATAAATGAAACACACTAATTTGAGTAGAGATCCATTTAATACTGGCCTTAAAATATGGCATATTTGTTTCAACAAATTGACCGGTTTGGTATAAAAAACAATCCCTGTTTTGTCGATATCTTAGTAATAGAGAGTAGGCGCAGTATATGATTTTAAACGTTAACGTCATATATTACACCTTCCCCTTTAGTTTATAAGTAATTATATCTAAATAAAATCAGTCCAAACCAACAATTAACCTTTCGGGAGGCTTTAATTGGCTTCAGCGCCTTAACACTTTAATTTCAGTATTTCTCACTTCTTGTGAACTGCTTGAAGCGCACTCTTCACTGTCGCCGTTATTACAATTACTAATATCCTTATCTAATTGCGAACGTGGAATAATGGGAACATCATTTTTATTATTTGAATAAATATTATTAAAATTTTGTTTCAAGTGATCAGTATGACGTTTTCATTTCCTTCCACAATCTGAATTAAATACGTTCTTTTACCAAGTACTTCAAGTATTTTACCTGGTAACCATTGTGATGTCTTAATCCTAAAATTTTTAGCGTAAACACGATCACTTTCACTAAAATATTTATCTTTATTAAAGCGAAAATATTTCTTCTGAGAATCTTGTTTACTCTGAACCTTATTAGAAACTGAAGGTAACAATAAATCGAATTTCGTTCTAAGATTTCGACCGAATAAAATTTTAGCGGGCGTTTCCCCTGTCATAGTATGGACTGTATTTCAATATAAAAATAAAAACCTATTTATAATTAAATTTATATCCATATTTGGATTTTCATGTCGTGTTTTTAAAATCGCATTTTTGATGACTTTGACTGCATTCTCTGTCAACCCATTCGTCGCGGGGTGGTAGGGAGCCTCTGTCAAATGCTTTACCCCACTTTCTGAAAGAAAATTTTGAAATTCTTCCGATAAAAATGTTGTTGCGTTATCTGTACAGATTTGTAATGGAAGGCCGTATCTAGCAAAAAGATCTCTAAAAATGTGTATCATCTTTGTTGACGTTAAATTACTAACTTCAAAACACTCTATCCACTTAGACGTAGCATTTTAAATCACTAAAATATTTTTGCTAAAAATGGGCCCAAAAAAATCTGCGTGTAGGCGTGTCCATAGAGTTTTTGGCCAATCCCACACTTCTAATGATACTTTTGGAACATTATTAGCGAATACTGCGCAAGAGTCGCATTTTTTTACAATCATTTCGATTTGAGAATCTATTGAAGGCCACCAAACGTAAGACCTAGCGAGTGATTTTATTTTTATTACACCCATGTGTGTAGAATGTAATTCGTTTAAAATAGAATTTTGTAATTTGGGAGTAATAACTAATCTTAATCCCCACAATACACATCCTTGCTTAATACTTAATTCATGCCTTTTATAAAAATAAAGTCTAAGAATGTCAGGTGAGCAACTATTTGGCCATCCAAAACGTATATAAAAAATTACTTTATTTAAAACAGGATCCTTATCTGTCTCCTTTTTTACGTTTAAAAAATTTAATGGCAATTCACATTCTCTTAGTAACTGTAAATAAGAAAAATCTGAATTTGGATTCAATAATAAAATCTCATCTTCCTGAGTACAGTTGTTATTATTTGTTGACGGAATTCTAGATAAAAAATCAGCCGTATTTTTCTCTGAAGTAACATATTTTATATCAAACGTAAATGCAGATAGAATATGTTCCCAGCGTTGCATACGGCTAGTTGCAAAAACAGGAATTCCTTTTTTATTTCCGAAAATAGTTAACAAAGGTTTGTGGTCGGTTACTAATATAAACCTTTGATTGTAGAAGTATTGAAAAAACTTTTTAACGCCTAATATTATTGCTAACGCTTCTTTCTCAATTTATGAATAATTAATTTTGGCCTTATTTAAAAGACGCGACCCGAAAGCAGTCGGCTTTTCCTGATTATTTTCAAAAACATCCAGTGTCGCACCTAACACAAACCGAGAAGCATCTACGGTTAATTTTATTTTTTTAAATGGGTCAAATGAGTTAAAAGAGTAGAAAATAATAATAATTCTTTTGCTTGTTGAAAACTGGTTGTACATTCTGTTGTCTAGTGCCATTTACCCTCTTTTTTGAGAAGGTTATATAATGGTTTTAAAACAGATGAGGCATTTTGCATAAATTTACAAGTTAATCATTCCTAAAAATGACTTTAGTTCGGTTACGTTTTTAGGAGTTCGACATTCTTTAATCGCTGTAACTCTTTCTTCTGAAGTGTGAAGACCTTCTTTATCGATTTTATGTCCAAGATATTGAACACTATCCTTAAATAAAAAACATTTTTCTTTTTTAACTTTTAGACCGCATTCTTGAAGACGTTTAAAAACATATTCGAGACGTTGCAAATGTATCATGTCGTTTTCCCCAGTCACTAAAATATCATCTCAAAAACAAACAACCCCAGGCATTGTAAACATTTGTTCCATGATGTTTTGAAAAATAGCTGGATCGCTGTTTATTCCATACGGTAATCTAGTATAAGAAAAAAAGACTTTTGTGTGTTGAGATTGTCAAAAGTTTTCTAGATTCTTTTGTTATCAAAACGTGTTGGTAAGCCTCTGATAAATCTGTTTTTGACTTTTGACCACCCTGTAATTGTGTGAATAAATATTCAATACGCGGTAATGGAAAATGGCTAATTTTTATGTGAGGATTTAGGGTAATTTTAAAGTCCCCGCAGATGCGTATATCCCCATTAGGTTTTAAAACTGGAACTATAGGCGTGGCCCAATCTGAAAATTCAGTTTTTATTAATATTCCGTTTTCTACGAGTCGTTCGATTTCTTTTTCGATTTTAGGTTTTAACGCGAATGGAATCGGTCTTTCTTTGCAAAACTTCGGTGTAGCCCCGTTTTTAAGATTTAACGAAACTTCAAATTTGTTAAAAGTACCTAATCAAAAACGTCTTTATATTTCTGTAATATACTTGAGATACTGGTAGGAAAGTTCGTAAAACCCTTAGAACTAACAAAGCTATGTATCTGACTATTTTCTAATATTTTAGCATTTTCCAAACTGTTACTTAATTTACAAAAACCTAAATTTAACATTGCCAATGCGTTCCTACCTATTAATGGAGGGCCTCCATTTTTAATAATATACGTTTTTAAAATATGTTACTATTTCTCAAAAATAATATTTAATTTATTGGCTTAAATGTGATATCAACATAATCTGTTAGAGATAAATAATTTTCATACAACTTTTTATTTTCAAAATGTTTAAAATACAACTTTTCAGAAATTGCTGAAACCAGTATCCACTTCAAAATTTAAAGAAATCTTATTACCAATTAATTTAATAAAAAATGGTTTAATATTGGGCGAATTTTCAATGACACTTACATCTAAATCACGAATATTAAAAATTAACTCATCAAAATCATTTTTACCACAAGAATCGTTTGCAGTACAGCCCTGCATAAAGTGATTACGATTATGCTTACATTGGGGTGCTAAATACCACAATTGCGGCAAATACAATTTTTATAGACACAATCACTCGACAAATGATTTTTGCGTCCGCACACTATACACTTTTTATCTAGAAATGAACCTTTCTTACCACCAAATTTCTGTTGGGCATTTGCAGAAAACTTTTTCTCGGAACTCGATTCTCTTCTACTATTTTGAGCATTCTGGAATCTAGGACCTTTGGAATTCTGGAAGAGAACTGGCTCTGGCTTGATGCTTACACCAAGACCTTTTTTTGTCATCATTGACGTCAATGACAAATATATCGCGCATTACCACTGATAATCCATGACCAAAACCACAACTTGACGCCAGATTTTTAACTTTAGCCTGTCATTCCGCAATTGATTCACATGGCGGGCGTTTACAGTTGTAAAATTTTAGTCTTTCAGCAAAATAGGACTTTACTGGTGAAAAATGTTCTGTGAGTATTTTTAATAACTCATCAACGCTCCTGGATTCCGGTGTATCGGGCACACACAAACTACGCACTAATACGTAACAATCTTCCGAAAGAGTATTTAACAAAATTGCTCGTTTACGGTCACTGTCCGTTTTGCTATTTGCCACAAAAAATTGTTTTAACCGTTCACTGAATACCGAAAAGTTTGAGATTTTTGAATCAAATGTGTTGAGAGACCCCAAAAGTCCTTAGTCCTTTCCTAGAATACTCGAACATGATTTTTACTAAAAAAAAATTGCTCAGATTGGTGTTAATCCAATATCCTCGTCGCCACTGTAATATACTAGTACTATGATGCAAGTATATTTAATTAAATAATGATTATTATAAATCAATATGCGTTATAAATGAAACACACTAATTTGAGTAAAGAGCCATTTAATACTGACTTAAAAATATGGCATATTTGTTACAATTGACCGGTTTGGTATAAAAAAACAATCCCTGTTTTGTCGATGTCTTAGAAATAGAGAGTAGGCGCAGTATATGGTTTTAAACGTTAACGTAATATATAAGTTTGTTATAGATAGGACATATTTGGTAACTCGTTTCAGATATGTTTGTTAGAAGAAAACCATATAGTTGAGGTCCAATGGAACGACAATAATTAATGTAGGAGTCAAGCCTTTATAAACTCTCAAGCGATGCTCACAAGGTGACAAAAAGAGCATTCACATAAGGCAGCATTATGCAATAAAAAAGTAAAATATAAATATGGGTGGCGTCAAACGCTATTAAAAGAGAAATGGTGTTTTTGCCTAGTTCTGTGTACAATGCATGGCAAATATATAAGAATAACACCATGGTGTTATTCTTATATAGGTACCATGTAACAAAGGTACATAATTTAGCCAAATAGCAAACAAATAGAAGTAAGACTTCTAAATCAAACTAAACCACATAGCAACTCTAGAGATATACCCAGTCAAATTGGAAATATGGAGATTCGTCTCTAAGAATTCATCATTTTGTTATTCCACGGGATCGACAAACAAAATGCTGCCATTGTCATCCGAAACCATCAATACAATATCATAAACGTGCCACTGTTATCCATCTCAAGTGCTATTTTCTCTACCACATCATACCAAGTTTTGTATTTTTATAGTATGTTAAGTTCCTGTCGTCCTATATGTAGGCCTAGCCCTAACAGGCCCTATGACTATGAAAGTGCTTGTTGTTATTGACAGTAATAAAAAGAAACTAAAAATTTAACATGTTAAAAAAATAATTCAGGTAAACCTGTGTTAAATGTTTATAAATCACTTTTTTTTTTCATTTCCCCCAAATATTCTCAATGAAGTTTAGGATAAGGCTATTCGATGACCATTGTATTGAGAGGAAAATTGATTTCTTTGACTAACTTTATAAGTATATTTTTCCTCATTCCATGGGGTTATTCCAATGGCACATTCTACCATTATGACTTTTTTCTCCTGAAAAGCTACATTTTTTCCCATATTATCCTGATTTACACATAACATTTCAAATTTTAATCTTATTTGCTTAATTACTTCCTTTTAGTAATATTCTAACAGCGTTAAACGTCCATTTTTCTTGATACAACATTACGTTGTCATTATAGTTGAAATGACCTCTTTAAACTGCACCTATATATCATCTGAATATGCTGCTAAGATATTTATTTAATTTCTTATTTAAACTAGTAATTTTAACATATTTTTCCTAAATATATATCATCGCTCATTTGTTTCTTCATAAAATCAGACATTTTGGTTCGGTATTTCGTTATTGTTTTTCTAATATGATTTCGTCTGATTGAACTGCAATTTTTTAATTCGATACAAAGTAGTTTGGCTTACTTTTAGAATCTCATATCCCCGTACTATTATATTGTTGTAGTACTCTTATTTATAATTATATCTGTAAATAGTTTTAATTAAATAGAATTATAAATTTACATATTTATTAATATTACAATAAAACTTCAGTAGGTGGAAAAAATAATGTCTTTACGATACTAATTTGAAGTTTGAGATTAACAGTTTTCAATGATGTATATACCTTCATCTTATTATGTCTTTTTCTTTAAAACGTATTTCCCTTTTTTCGTGACAAATTAGTACTAAGAATGTTTTAGTGAAATAAATAACAGTAATTCATTTTCAGAACCTGTTGCGCTGTTTCTAAATTAACTTTACTATTGTGACTGTATACCATTTTCTTATACCTTTGCTCTCATAAGTTGAATTTATTTAAATAATTAATAAATAAGGTCAGTGTAAAAAGATCTAATTTAAAGCAAGACATACGTCCTTTTTAACCTGAATTACGTCACAGTCAATTCCTATCACGTTTACTTTACCATCGCGATCATAAAACTCTGTGCTGTCAATCATCTAAAATTTTGTTTATGCTTTTATTAAGGCTCTTTCATATGGTTATTCATATAACTTTGAAATTTTTAATATGTAGTTGTCACAAAATGTGTAGTTTTAAAATAATCTGTTCAGTTCTAGTAATTAATTTGTGTAGAATAATTTACCTAGAATTAAAAAAATCTTAAGCAGTATTAAAAGTCCTAAACTTTGGTTTTTATGACTAGGAATATCATCATGACTTTTTTTAATATCTTAAAGTCAAGGCTATCTTTTTGATCTCACGTAAACCCTATAATCTTTATTGCGACGGCTAAAAGTTTTTATTTTTCAGAAAAACGCAAGCACTGACTCACCTCTCAATATATCCGTTATTGGTTTTGTATCTTCTACTCTTGCAAACTAAATTGCAGGTATTTCGTAATGCTTACTATACTTTGTAACAAAAACATATTTCTCGTGAGGATTGCTATTTTAATAATTTACTCCCATGCAAATCCTGAATTTGAACAAACTATCTACCAAAAAATGGAAAATAAAACAATCAATCCTGTGACTCATTTTTGAAGTGATCTGGTTTCCTGGCTATTTTTCCATTTTAGGCAAACTTTCTTTTTGCCAATAAAACTGTGCTTTTAGTGATCTGCATTTTTTCAGCAATGTTTCTTATAATATTTCCATCTCTTAGACGAGTTATTATTATAGCTTTTTGCTCTTCGATTAATATGGTCATATTTTAAAAATACACGTTTACTTTAAATAAACAGATACTAATACTTAACTATGACAATTTTCAAACTGATAAAAATCATATTTAAAGGAACGGTTAAGATTGTAAAATAGGTAGCTATGTTGAATTATTAAAACTTGTCATCCCCGACGTCACGTCGAACTAAGAGAAAGATTGCCGGAAATCATGACGTCTATATTACTAATTTACATAAATTAAGTTTAAAGATGTTGCAAAAGTATCAAAGTTTATTGAGAAGAATATCTACGGCCAAATATTTAAAATATCTTAAACGAATCATATTTAGTTCTAATTGTAAAAAAGCTTTAAAAAAACATAACCAAAGTTGGCAAAATACGTAGCTGATTGACAGACTGCGTTTTATATTAGTCCAAGGGCTATAGTGATGCGGTACCAGAATTTTATGATCGCGATGATACATGCATATAAGGAACCACTATGTCTACCAAAAACATTTTTGATATAACAACCTTATCAGGCCAATCAATGTTTTGATTAGTTCAATAACGCACAAGACGATGCACTGGTAACACTCTCTGATATCACACACATGAGATCGAAGCATTAAAACCTTTTTAAACCAAAAATTTTAGAAGAATGCGATACAGACAGTGACCCAAAAAGTTAGTGACAATAAAGGTTAAAGGGGTTTCAGGTAATTTAAAGAATAATTATTGTGAAGACAGAAATTTAATATTAAGTTTATATTATATATGAATTTATATAAGAAAAAATTCTGGACAATGGTTGAAAATCGAAATGTTAGTTTTATTTTCCTTAACTCGGTTATCAAAATTGTGTGACTACAAAGCATATTAAAATAAGTGAAAATTTAATCGATTCTTGGTTTTAAATATAATTTTGTATTACCATGCAAAACTGGTCCATACGAGGCATACAAAACTGGCATGGTAGCGTATTTATTTTAATAATTCTACCAACATTTCTTAAAATATCTTATATACTTTCGAAATTAAATGTATTTTTAAAAATCCATTGTAAAGCGATTTTGTTGTTTCATATTGACTTGGTATCAAAACCTAAACAAATCACCATTATTTTTGTGTTAACTTTTGTATACTAAATTCTTTCTTCGAAAAATATATAACTTTTGTAATAGTACCAGAATTCCCCTCTAAAAAAAGAAACCCACCGTTAAATTAAGGGACATGCTGAAGATATTAAAATAAAGGTCTCCACTAAAATTCAGCTTGGTCGGATTTTTTTTTAAGTTTTGCCTTTTTGTATCTAATTGTATCGGGTTATAAACCAAAGTTGTAATGAAAATGTTTTGGATGCAACTCAAAAGGGCGATAAAATTGTATGTAGATAAGGTATCAAAATTAAAAACTGTTAGGTTTATATTTCATAAAGGCTAAATTTTATTTAATAAACCAAGCTTGTTATTAAAAATCAACAGCTAAGAATTAACTCTGATCTTGAAAAAAGGTTAAAACTAAACTAATATAAGTTAACTGAACTTATTGTAATGTGGTCAGGTAGCAACTTGATAAATGAATTATGTTACTACAAATACCATTCTTACTAATATAAGTAGTAGTACTATTAACGCTGAAAATCTGCATATCAAAATTTCGTTTTTTGTTAACTGCTATTTTAATTATAGTTTTTTAGTAATACAATTTGTTATAGTAATTAGTCATTTCAAAGGAATTCTATATTTTATTATATTCTATTTTAGATCAATAGACGAAAAGGAATATTCTACCGATCAAAATTTAACCATATTTTTAAGTGAGGTGAGGGACATTCCGATCATTCAACCACCACCCAGACCAGGTATTAAGCTTTAAGCTTTTATTAAGCTTCAATAAATTATTTATGAAGTAAACCATATATATATATATATATATATATATATATATATATATATATATATATATATATATATATATATATTGCTGAAGTAATAATTAAAAGATAATAAATACATTTTATCTTAAAGTGTTTTAATTTCGGTTAAAAAATGAAATAACATAAATGTATAAGGATATTTTCAGAGCTTGAATTTTGGAAAACCTTTAGATACGAAAAGTGGGCAGTTGAGCAGGGAATTATATCTCCGGATATAAAGAAACTAAACATAAAGTCGCTTAAACTTATTGATCCCTTCAAGAGAATATTAAAAATTGCTCAAGGAGAAACTGAATCAATTCAGACCCAGGATACGGATATTATCGGTAAGAAAATTATAATATCTGTTCTGTAGGAGCGTTTTAATATTAGTAATAGGCATATATTTTAATTTTTATTAGTAATCTAAACAGTTGCTTGACATATCACCTGTATCTGCGATTTAGAGTTTAAAACATTTTCATGAATATGATAATTAATTACATATTTATTGCTTCTCTCTTTTAGAAAAAAGTCCTAATTGTTGCGAATATGAAAAGAAAAAACAAAAGCTAAAATTACAATGAAATATTTGAATTAAAAAGACAGCTAATATTGGAACAATATTTAAACGACAATATTTTGAAAACAATAAAATTTTGAATATAAGTGTGTTATATGAAATATACGTAAATGTTTTCATGAAATCCAGGGATAGAACAATATAAAGCGACATCTAATTAAAAAATATTGTTTGACGCAAAACTTTTTAATGAATGTATTCGTATGTTACTTAATGTGTAAAAAAACAAGTTAAACTGCATTCTGTTTTATAGTTTATTTCAAAAAGTTATTAAAAAATCTGTAAATTTCCTCTACCCGAAACTTCCCTCATTATAAATTTTTCCCTTTATTAGGAATAATGAATTGTGACTCAATTTAACTCCGCACTTGTCGTTTAGTAGCACATATATACAGTCTTTTCAAATATTTTTATTGACCGCCAATTTATTCCAGGATATTTGGTTCGTATTAATATATATATTCTATCAATTTCTACCTAAGCGACATTTAATTTTTGGGCATAATTTAAAATAAAATGAATAAGTAGTTTTTACGCTATTTTTTTAAGACCGCCATTTTGTTCCGTTATGTTGAATTCGTATCAGTTTATCCCTATATCACATCTTTGGAGTCAATTGATATGAAGATTTTTTACGTTGAAGTCAATTGAGTAGGTAGTTTTTTAGCTACGAACTGACAGGCAGACAGACCAACAGACAGACAGACCGACGTAATTGAGAAAACATATTTTTGACAAAAAACCTGAGATATGTGGAACCTGGAAGGGTAATTTTTTTCACGATTCGATAATTTTATTTGGCCGCGATTTTGTACCACCATCTTGAATTCGTACAGTTATCAGTTGATCTCTATAAAATTAATTCTTGCACAAAATTTGGATTTAATCTACTAAATAGTTATTCAGGCTGAATTTTTAAATATTTTATTAAGCCGTCATTTTGTTTTGCTTTCTTGGATTCGTACCAAAATTTTACCAGTTGAATCCACCCAATATTTGATTTTTGTGCAAAATTGAAAGTAAATTGGATAAATAGTTTTTTGCTTATAACTTTTTAGCATTTCACTAGACCGCCATTTTGTTTCATCATATTCGGTTTTTACCAAAATGTTACCAGGTCATCTCCATGCGCCCTTAATATTTGACCAAAATTAGTCAATCAAGTCAATCAGGTAAGTAGTTTTTAGCGTTTAGCGGACAGACAGACAGACCGGCGGAATCGAGAAAACATGTTTTAGTATCTAGGGACCTTTAGGATACTTCTCTTTTACGAGGGAAGAAAAAGTTGGAAAAAGACTTCTAAAACTTAATAACTATTAAACCTACTAAATAATTTTGCATGTTCTACAGTCGAACCTTGTTATTTTGACAATAATATATAAATGTTAATAAAAGCACTAGTTCAATGTATTTTTAAAGTATTAAGCCCATTCGACGTATCCAGAATTATAGAAATAATTACATCAATACATTCTTGAATGAGGATTGTAATTTATCCTGTGAAACTGACACTTAAACAATTTCTAACTCCTAGTTGTATTAGCATTCATTGAAACGTTTATATTTAATATCATGCAAGATTTAAAAACAGAAACTAACGCATAACATGTTGCCCTATACAATAGCTTCTCTGTACGTTACATCTCGAAATATTCAAGTTTAACGTGAGCCTTTAGAAAATCAAGAACAGAATAACAATAAACGATCAGAAAGTTAAGAGAAAGTGACAACTTAGGCTTATTTTAATAAAAAACTCGTATATTTTGCATTGGTTTTTAAAGATTTGGGTCTCCTGATTCCAAGAAATATAGTTTTTCATCATATTTATATAAAACGTGTATGCGCTATTTTGAATTTACTGTAAGAAAATCGCTAATATAAATTACCATATACGTATATAAAAATGTTGATACATTAAATCCAAAATATCTCGTATAAGTACAATTGTAAAAAAAATAAATTTTTTTCGAGTCAGGAGGATATATGTTTCAAATCAATGTAAAATATATGGAAATAATATAAAGAAAAGCCTAAGTTGTCACTTTTTATCCCTGATATTGCCATCTTGTTATTTTTTTCTTTATTTTATGACGGCTCAGGTAAAACCTTACAACTTCCATATTTAAATTTGTGTGTACACTGGTAGCTTAATATTAACAATTGACATAGGTTCAATCTTAATTATTAAGGAATACCTAACTTATTAAACTGAGAATAACATTTAAAATTGTATTCTTTAAATATTTCCTGCATTACGTAAAAAAATCATTAGCGCATAGGAACATATAACCATTCAGTTTAGACCTACTCAACCGTGATTAAATTGCGATTCCTTTTTGGCTGCAAGGTTTCAGCTTACCGCCCCACAAGTTTGCCTAATGGGATCGTCTATATTTTCTATTTTTAATTTTGTTTCAATGTAATGATTTCTGGCTCCATATGATTTCAATTTTAAAATAATTTTTTAAATCAAACTTAAAACTTTTATTACAAAGGATTTTGACACAGTTTATTGGTGTTAGGTTAGGTGGATCGGTATTAAAACGGACTAATATTACAGATATTCTTCCAATATTTTTTTCTAATAATCAAATTAATTATGCAAAGTGTATTACATTTTTAGGCTTATATATAGATCAAAATTTAGCTTGGAAGCTACATATAGAATATTTAAGAGTACAAATTTCTCCAATAATAGGAATTTTGTTTAAAATTCGTAACTATATTTCTCTTAATTTGTTAAAATATATATATTTTGCTTTCATTTATTCAAAATTACAGTATCTAATATCAGTGTGGGGTGCTGCATGTAAAAAAACAATAAAACCATTAGAAAAATTACAAAATAATTCAATAAAATGTATTTATCGTTTACCATATCTGGAGCCCACCAATAACCTATATAAGCCTAAAAATATTTTAAACATTTCTATGATGTATAAAACTAAATTATGTATTTTTATTCATTCATCAGCTAAAAATATGAAAAATACAAATTTCAATTTTATTAGAAATAATAACATTCATGACCATAATACAAGACAAACCGATTATTTCTCTACCATAAAATTTAAAAATAATTTTGGCAAACAATGTATATTACACAGTGGGGTTAATTATTACAATAATCTACCAACACGATTAAAAAATATTAACAAAATTGATACTCTTAAAAAACACTTAAAGAAATATTTTTTGAGAGATTAATATCTTCGCGTTTGATATATTTTTTTAATGTTTACAGTTTTTAATTTATTTGTAATTTATAATAATGTTTATATGTTTATGTGTTTTATATTAGTTATTAATTAGTTCCCTTTATTATTTACAGTTTTTAATTTATTCATAATTTATAATAATGTGTATATATTTTTATATTTTTCTATTGTTAATTAGTTCCCTACTATAAACAATATTGTTTCTTGGGAATAAGTGATTGATTAAAGAAAAAACCAATAACAAACGAGTTTTTGGTCACGGTTGCATAGATCGGTAGGAAATGTTTATATGCTGACAAAGACAATCAGAATTTAAGTTCAATTTCAAAGAGATAATTCGGCGAATTCATATATTTTAGATAAGAAGTCTGAAAGAAGTTCTAAATCTTCTAAAAAGGCACCAAAAGCAGGGAAGCTACATGCTTTGGAACCCGACCCTTCCATGTGGATGGAATTTGAAGATATACGGGAAAGTGTTCAGTATATTACTATTTACTTCCAGCCAAGATCTTTTAAATCGAAAGTAAAAATATCAGATATAAATTTTGCCAATAAGACTGAAGGATTCCAACAATTAATTTATCCCATTACACTTAAAGAGACTAGGAATGAGCCGATATATTTATTTATAGATTCTATTGACTACAAGTTTTTAGTAATAAATTTAGCACAAATGGGAGATCCATCAATGCTACAGAAAGATAACGAGGGTAAATAGAAACATTTATTACATCTTGTCTTGGAGCCCGCTACCGGGCTTTTGCATTCGTTGCTGCGCGTTTGATAAACTGATACATAATTAATTATGTGATAACGCTCATAGATTTTTGCTTCCGAGTCAAGTCTGTGCATAGTGCAGAAAGGAAGTTGCAAGAAATGGAGTATTTCTTTCCATTCCTGCGTACCAGATATTCTAGATTTAATAGATATGGGTTACATATAGCTCAATCTACAATATTAGAGACGGAGTCTAGTTTTTAGCCGAAAAAATAATGCAAGAAAAAAAGTCATTGATGGGAGATAACGGGATGTATGTCAGACCGCCGCGATGAGTGTAAAAATAAATTCCATTTTTTGCACCAGTTGCTCTTCCAGCAGCGAGTGGACTCTGAGCATAAAAACTTTGAAACAATATCAGAGTCAAAATTAAGCATGTATCAGTTTATCAGATGCGCTGCTTTAAAAAACATTTTGGCCGTGAGTTTCTAGAGTGTTAAATTACTAAATATTTGCACTAAATCCCAACCTTAAAATTTTATTTGTCCTCAAGGTGTACAAAAAGAATGATTAAAATTCATTTTTAGTCAGGTTTTATGTGCAACTTTGGTTGTAACCTATTAATCCTCAATATTTTAATATTTTTCATGAAATCTTAAGAGTTATGAAAGTAGATTATTTATTTACATGTTACTCACCATATGTATTATTTTAGAAGTAGGACAGTTCTTAATGTTCAGTTGTGCCCTACTGTCCACAGAAAGTTTTGATAAGTAAGTCTCAATGTGCTTCTTTTTTACATAAAATAATAAAAATTAACAAAATGTGTAAACACAGAAGAGTCAAAAGGATCCTCTAAAAAAGTCATCTGAAAGACCACTTTTTCCTTTAATTATAATTGTTCCACAATTGAAATACAATATGTATAGTGTTTTTTCGTTTAAATTGCTTTTGCGAAAAAAAGAGTTTTCATAAAATGTAGTTTTTTACAGTAGTACCCCACCTACTCAAAAAATACATAATGCGATTCGCTTTGATCCCCGACAACCACAGCAAAGAAGCAGCTCATAAAATATATATTGTAACAAAACCGTTCTTTTCTGCATCGGGCGTGAGCGCCAGTTAAAATAGCAGGTAAAAAATGGCGCATATTAAAACAGGACTCTAACAGAATAGCGGTTGTATTAAAAGGACGTTTTAATATAACAGTGCCGTAACAGATTATCAGCCTCCTTGACAGTATCTTCAAAAAAACTGATTAATACAGTGTATTATGGGTATTTGGTAGAGGATGGGTAGCACTAGACGGATCTGTGGCAGGGTAGCACCAGCGTAATTGTTAAAGTAATCGTCAAAGCAAAATGATTGATTTGGCGGTAGTGTCAAATTTATTTGGCGGAACAATCTGTTGTGTTATGGCTTTAACAACTAACCTGTTGCTAACCTAGTATACATCCATTTAGTGCTACTATCTATCATTGATTTGTATTTTTTCTTCAAAAATATTTTAGCTATATTCGTAAAATTCACCCTTATTTAAGTCCTAAAATGTTTAAAAGAAAATTGATTTCATGTGAGATTCCAACTCTGACCATACTTCAACTGCATTTTATACAGGGTTTTCTGGTATATTTTGGCACCTACCTAGAGAGTTTATTTCAATAGATGCCGAAATTTCGTAAATACAATCATCAGAATTTGTTAACATAAATGAGAAAAATTTTTGGAAGGTCAAATTTTGACAGGTTGGCAGTTTTTTTTAGTAGAACACCCTGTATATTATCTCGAATTCTTGAGGATCTTTTTTTTTCCCTATATATATATATATATATATATATGATATATATATTATATATATATATATATATATATATATATATATATATATATATATATATATATATATATATATATATATATATATATATGTATATATATATATAAGCGTTTAAATATTTAAAGAATGTTAAGTTAATTTAAGCTGAAACAAAGTCAGTTGTGATCAAGAAAACGATAGCGTTTTGACGTTTACTTGTCTAACGATTTTGTTCACGAGAACGTACTACCTAAAACGTCGTAAGACGTAAGTAATATTATTCCGAACAAAAAAAACTCGATACGATTTTAATAACATGGAAAAAATGCATCGACAGTTTGTACCGAATATCATGGAAAGTTTCCAGATAGACAAACACATGTTGAACTATTGAATGAAAGAAAAACACTTAAGTAAAAAGTTACAACAGTGGAAAAAAGCAATATAACAAGAAAAAATAATATAAAGTAAAAACTTATTTACTGATAGAACTTAGTTTACTGGATACCTGTTATTTATATAGTTGGTGACTGGAAGGATATTATGAGGAGGTGCACCATCTCATTGCTATATCAAATTAAGATATGAATTGATCGGCAGTTGTTTCAAATGAGCGTCGATTTCATTTTGTAATAATTCATGATACCTTTGTCCAGTTAGGTTTCGATTTAAAAATATAGGTCCAATAATTCGAGTATTAAGAAGACCACACCAAACGTGTAAAGATCTACTCCCTTGAATGTTTACTGCCTGAAGAGCTCGCGGATTTTCTTTACACCGAAAATGCTTGTTTTTTGGTTAAACATGCCTCCATTAGTAAATGTTCCCTCGTCAGTAAAAATTACGTTTGACAAATTTACTTGATTCGTCGTTACTAATCTGTCCATTTCCTGACAGAAGTGTAATCGGTCCCTTTTATTTCGATCTGTCAGCTCTTGCACAGGTAGAAACTCACTGTATTTATAATGTTGCAGAGCCAAGTAAATTTTATATCAGGATTTGTTAAAAACAGTACCTGCCCCGGGAATTGATCTCTCAGGATTTTCTAAAGCATAAATAAGTAGATTAAGACAAAGAAGAGTTTAAAAATAAAAGTTGTACCTTCAAAATATAATAAAATATTTAAATATTCTTCAGTGTTTCTTTCTACTGTTCTAACTTTTCGCTTAAGTGTTTTTCTTTCATTCAATAGTTTACAGATGTTATATATTGTCATACGACTCGGTGTTTGTCTATGTGTATGTAGAGAATATTCATAACAAACTGTCGACGTATTTTTTTCATGTAAATAAAATAATTGTATCATATCGAGTTTTTCTTGTTTGAAATAACCCATCTTACAATGTTTAAGATAGCAAAAGTACTCGTTAACAAATTCGTCTGACAAGTAAACGTCAAAATATTATCGTTTCGTAATATATATATATATATATATATATATATATATATATATATATATATATATATATTTGACATTTTCAAACATATTTTTGCATTTATGATAACAAATTCTGATAATTCATAAAAATATACAGGAAACCCTGTACATATTATATCATCATATAATTAAACGACATTCTTGAAAAAAGACATAAATGAACTATAATAAAGTGATTTTTTTTTCAGAAGAAGACGTTAATATCATCGAGTTATTAGAAGAACGTGATATATGCGAGGAGATAGTATTAACAAAAACAAGACCTAAAGAGATGTCATTGGGATATATAGAATCAGACAAGACATTTTCGGTTTATAACATGAAGAGTAAACCAATCAATGTAGTCCTGGAAGATTATTTTTGGGGATCGAATACTTTGGGTAGTTCAAGGGGCACGATAAATACTTATAATACTAAAAGTTTAATAACCGATCTCAAACCAGGAAGAACATCTTTTAGGTGAATCCCTAGTAGAATATTAGAAGTTTATATTGTTTCTATATCCTTCGCAAAATTAAGAAGTACTATGTTGAAGTTCCATGCTTCATTAAAATGAAAAAAGTATTTAGTGCGATTAGGTATACGTACGTACGGATAGACGTACGTAAACAAAAAATTTGTGAAAAGTGTTGAAACTCCAGTATGCGATTATTTTGTTTTATATTTTATTAAATATATTAATATATGTGTTTTTTAAATCTTTTAACAGTATCATTTTCATTTTCATTTTGTAAAAATTTAATGACGTTTTTTTTTATTTTTCTCAAGGAAAAGCAGTTAAAAATTTTACCGTTTTACTTTTGAGTTGTTATCATATTTGTTTTCCTTCACCTTTGTGTTTGAATTTGACGTCAGGTAGTTCGATATGTGATGGGAAGATATGTTTGTCGGCATTTAGAGACCCTTAAAGAAACAGATTTAAACAAGGTTCCTTTATTTTCTCTTAATATATACCTTCTGTTCTTATAGTTATTTCATAATACGCGCGTGCTGACTTGTAATATGTTATTTTGATAGTTTTGCGTCAGAGAAATGTCTCTCTTAAAATCTAAATCTTCTACAAAAAATAAAAAAGATAAATAAAAAATGCAATTTCCTACATTTTGGAGTAAAAAAAGAAAACGACACTTGTTTCTGGCTTTATCGCAAGCTAAAAAATATTTACATGGGCATTAAATGAAAAGTACTTCAAAGAATTGTACCAAACTTAACATGTACCCTAATCAGTCAACGATTGCTTTAGGAAACCAACAAAAATATTTTGTAAGCAAAAAAGTACTTAAATTAAGATTTGCCTTAACTTTTTTTAGACATGTAGTCAAAAGCTTATTACTTTCAGTCCTCAGAATCTCGGCAGTATCACGGACTTTTTTTTATACAGAAATTAACTGACTGAAAAAATTAAGTTTGGCAATACGTTTGTCATGTAACCTAGACAAAAAATTAATGTATACCGATATAAGTAAAAGGTTTGCAAACTTCACTATTTACTAAAAACGATATTAAAAATTACAATTAAAAGTGACATAATAATAATTCAAATTCATGGTGCTTGAAGGTCATAGGAAACCAATACACCAGCTCCCTTTTTCATGAAAAAGTTAGCGTCTTGTAGGAACTTTTATGGATGGCTACTATCCGTGATGTTTTTTTATTCCTCGACAAAGTATTTGGAATGCATTCAGGTGATTCCAACGAATGCATTACAATCTGGTTGCAGCTTCAGTAACGAATTGGTCTTAAGGATCTTCGTCGTTTCCTTTTGGGACATCTGACTATTTAAATAACTGTGCTTCACATATAGTATCGCTATTTATAAGGTATTGAAGGACGGGAACAGATTTTGTGTATTTTTGAGGTTTCGATAATTAGAAGGTTCGTACTTTTTTCCACCATTCTTTACTTTTTGGCTTATTTCACAATTTTTTATAAAATTCTAAACGTTTTTAGTTAGACCATGCTAATTATACTTTCCTTTTATACGTTTAATCGTTTCATTTATTCGGCGATGTAAGTTACTATTTCCAGAATGATATTTCTCTATTATAGTAGGAATCTGGTTTTGATCGGAGTTTTTGCGAAATTTTCCAAAATTGGTTGTTTAAAATTATTTTCAACATAATACTTTTAAGTCAGGTCAGATTTATTTTTGCATGCATAATATAATGCCTGAGCATATTTGGCATTCGTTTCCGCACACACGGCATAACCTAGAACGCTCACTTAAATGTGCATACCGTTTGAACGATATATATATATATATATATATATATATATATATATATATATATATATATATATATATATATATATATATATATATATATATATATATATATATATATATATATATATATATATATATATATATATATATATATATATATATATATATATATATATATATATATATATATATATATATATATATATATATATATATATATATATATATATATATATATATATATATATATATATATATATATATATATATATATATATATATATATATATATATATATATATATATATATATATATATATATATATATATATATATATATATATATATATATATATATATATATATATATATATATATATATATATATATATATATCGTGCTCTTAAAAGTAAAGGACCGGTCTTAAAAGGTCACTTATACGGTCACTTTTGGTAAGTGGCTTAAGTCACAGCCAACACTGTTTTTTCTTGATTCTAAAGCCGCGTTCAAACGGTATTGCAAATATAAGTGAGCGTTATATGTTATGTTATTTTTTTTCTTAAAAAAAATGGTAAAAGTCCAATCGGTTTTTAGAAATGCTCTCACGTTCGTCACAGCAGTCTATATGCGGTTTTAAATCTTTTCTGGTTATATCTTTAGAAATAATTATATGTCAAATAAACGTTCTTTCAAAAAAGACTAGCCAGAAATCAAACACTGCACATTAAATTTGCTTGTCTCTAGTTTTGTCAACACCCGGTATAACTTATAGATGAAAGTATCCCAAGAGTTGCCATTTTAGTGTTTATTATTTAAATACATACGTAAAGAAATTGAGCAATAACCAAATTTCAAAATGATTACTACTCGCACACAACTAAATCGGCCCATTTTAATTATTGAGCACTTTATTTAAAACGAGGTTAGAAAAATATTAAACATTATTTTTACCTAAAAGCAGTTTTTTTGGAGGCGATGATGGCGTCAAAACATTTGTTTATATAAAATACCTAATTCATATGCAATAAACACGTCCATTATTTTTAGGCTTTGGCTTGCATCCCACTGTTCCTACGTATTACAAGTCTTTTCTGATACGCCACTTACTGTTGGTAGTCTAGAAGAGTATCTGACAGCATGTAGTGTAGAATCTCAATTGCTAACAAATTTATCTTTCGAGTTATCAGGCTGTTTTGGTGAGAAATTAGCACTTATTTTGTGTATTTTTTTGAATAATATTATTGAGAACTTGTATGATAATAATAATAAAAAATAATAATAATAACAATGTGGAACAGTTATATTTGCAACGAACAAGTGGAGGAAGAGGATTAGCTGATTTAAAAATTCTACATGATCGCCAGATCAATAATGTAAAAAAAATTCTTCCATAAAAAAAAGGACATCCGAGCTACATAACTTAATTTGATTATTAGACAAATACTCAACCATAGAAAAGCGCGAAATAATTACCCTGGCTGAAGCAAATGAAAAGGCTTAGAAAATTCCTACATGGCAAGTACCCATCGATATTATCATCTGCAGCTACTGGAGCGTCTAAAGAATGGTTGGCAAGAGGAAAACTATTTGTGGAAACGCAAGGAATTCGTAATACAAGGACAATATAATAGCAACAAGAAATTTTAAGAAGTACATTCAAAAATGCCAATAGAAAATGATCGATGCCGCATGTGCCAGACAGCTTCAAAAACTATCGATCATAATATTTCGGGATATCAAACATTAATTAACACAGAGTATCTAAAGCGGCTCAATTTAACAGCAAACATAGTACACCAAAAATTGGACAACATATAACATCTTGAAGAGTAAAAACAATGGTACTTAAAATACATACCAGAACCAGTACTGGAGAATACAGAATGCCGACTCTATTGTAACACTTGAATAGTTACTGACAAACCAGTAGTTAACAACTGGCCGAAAAGTAGCGCCTTTTATTGACATCTCTCATCCGCTTGATTGTAATGTACAAAGAGAAACTGAAAAAATTAATAAGTACTACGATTTATGAGAGGCATATAAAGAAATATATCTAATCTGTAAATATGTCCAAATAATACTTTTCTAGTCTATTGTATTCCATATATCCACCCTGCCAGATTGTTCCTTATCGACCCCTTCCACTTTCTGTAATAGTGGAAAACACAAAAGTAATAGTTAGTAAATAGTTTTTAACCACAGACCACTTGGGAAGTGAATTGTCTGTCTAATTAAGGGCGAATCATCAAAAAATCACGAAACGTCCCACCAACAAAATAAAGTTTTTTTCTCTTTAACAACATATTAACTAACAAAAAATAACAAATAATGAACCGATCATCATTTACCTTCACTTACTTCGGCACAACAATTAGTAGTGAAAAAACTCCGATTTCTTGCTTAATAATAAATTATTTTTTCGACTGGGAATCGATTGTCATCGAACCACTGTTGACGCGCTCAAACACCGTCTGTGTATGCATGACTTTGCGAGGTAATCGCGTGGCACCCTCTGCGGCAGTTCTTGTACTAGCGAATTATTTGAAAATTCGCGCGCTTTTATCCCGAGTCATCCTGCGGTCCCGAGACACCCTGTTTGACGGTATTTGCGTTTGCCACCCCGTACTGAGGCTGGTCCTGGTCAGTGCTGTAACTAGAAGTGCATACGACCATGTCGCCAAAAATCACTCCGTCGACCATCAACACCCGGCCGACCATGCGATGAATTTCGGTCGACGTACAACCCTACAAGATACACTTGAGTGCAATTGATAGAATTCCGGAAAGGGCAAAGAGATCGGCGGTGTGGAGACCTTGAACGTTGTCTTTCTCTTTATAACTTTTCTAATCACTTCAGAAGAACTTTACTTACATCGTCCACCTAATCGGGAACGACTCTTCTTCTTGGATGCAAACTGATGAATAAAAAACAATATTGCATAAGTGTTATTTAAAGTTGTTTATTCCACGAAGAAGTGTAATCACAGAAACATACTATAAAATGTATTCTTGGATTTGACTGTTTAAAAGAAAGCGTCACAAAAACATGCGAACGATATGTACGCAGAAACCAGTGATATCTCGCGTAGCAGAGTGGCCCTACAGTAAAATATTCACAGATGTTCTGGGACCAGATTCTAAAAAATAGCAGTAAATGATTTCATCGGCATTTGACCCTTCTAAGTCAAATTCAGTTGAAAATATAAAAGACGTGCTTCTGAAACATCGTATTTCCCTTATCGGTTCATAAATCAATAATAACAGGAAAGGATGGAACATCAAATATTGTCTTTCGAATCTGTATACAATCAAGAAATATGTTAAAATATTACCTATATTAACAAAACGAACTTCCTACACAAAAAAAAACATAAGCAGGCTTTTCCCGTTAAAACCCTCAATTTATTTGTAGTCACTAATTATTGTCATTTTATATTGTTTACATCTGTGTCTTTATAAACTTTTAGGCTGTTTAATCTTCACATCAGTCCTTTTAGGAATTTAATCAATGATAATTTAATTTATAATTATTCTTTATGATTATATTCACACCCATAAAGAACGTGTACCTTTTTTATTATAACCTCGAAATTTTGGTTTGATTCGTATGAATATGAATGATGACGCATCGGTAAACATCCAACGGATCAACTGTATGTATTTTTTTGCTGATTTTTGTAGAATCAACTGTGGTACTTATTTACAATTGGTAAGATCCTTGAACTTGCTAAACAATAATACTTCAATAGATCCATTTAAAGGTTCGCTCATCAACTTCAAACAACAAGTTATTAGTGTGTTACAAAACCCCTAACATATTTGCTGTCTATTAATTGTGAATAACTGCATTTTGTTTCTTATTCCATGTACAGCGGGTTCATTTTAATTTTTTTACATTTCAAGATATGAAAATAATCAAGAAAATAAGTTGTATGTCTCTTTATCAAGTTATATGCAACATTAAAAGGTACAAAAAATCAATTGCCAGAAATATATTGATATCTCGAAAAATAAGGCAGTTATAGCAGATTAAAATATGAACAAATTAAAATCAGCTGTACGTTTGTTTTCAACCCGTACAAATACTCCAAAACAAATAGAAATGTGTACGTGAATTTGCATTTAGATTATAATGCCTGGAAAGTTGGATCAATTTTTGAACCACCCTGTAAGTTCCCTAAAAACTAACATGCATTTTTGTGAAAATACTGCACTGCTATTTTAAAATCGGTAATATAGTACGCAGTAAGTACGTAATGGGTATTCGCATATATTTCGCCATCCATCTAGTCTAGTGCCTTTCCTACAAAAGATACAAATAAACTTTAAATACAATATTTGTCGCTGTTAACTACATCAGGGTTTTAAAAAAGTAATAACATAATATGAGGATTAAAATATGGAGATATCATAGTCTTCTATAAAATGAACTTGTTATTTATTTTTCACGATTTCAAAACTAAATATTTAGGCGTTTATGCTAGCTGTAAAATAAAACGAACAGGATCGTAATAGAAAAGCTTGCGATCTGCGCACTGACGTAAAGGGATGGGCGTGTTATCGATAGGTCAGCGACATATCGAATATTAGTAGGTAAATAAAAAATTATCGATATATCGATAGTTATCGATACATCGATAGTTATCGATAAGTGCCGATAGGTATGCACTAATGCCGATATATAGCCGATGATATCAATAGGCATGAAAACCTCTTTTTGCGCTCTCTGATGTCTTTGCAAGTAAGTTAATGCGTCATATTAAAGGGAGGATTTTTTTTGCTCTTCAATAATTTTCGGTGCAAATATATCGGTGGGTTGTAGCAAATAACGATAGGTAGCAACGAACTATCGATATATAGGAATACCTCTCGATAATTCGAAAACTATCGACATATCACTAAATAAAATAATATATTATTTTATAGTCGTTGACACATCGGAGTTTAAAACTAATATTAAGCCAGGAATGTAATTGGAATTAAAATTAAACGTCTCTTAGTACAGATATATTCTAGTGTTTCCAGAGACTGCCTAGACATAAACTAATTATTTTTTAAATCATGGCTTTTTATATTTAAAAAAAAAATGTGGTTTTTGCAATTTTCCATAGACAATAGTTATTGATTCTCAAAAATTTGATGTTCCAAATGACACCAACTAGAAATTGTTACTTAATTTTTTTGTATCTCTTAAAGAATAGAGTGTAGATAAGTGGCTTAATATATGCAAATAGTTTGTACCTATATTATTACGTATGTATGGCACTACATGTAGAATACGCGTAAAACTGAGCTATAAATTTATGTTATTGTTTTCTAAATGTAGATATCTCCGTTTTTAGGTAAGCTGGTTCAATCCTTTGGAATGCCAGACTACTCCGTAAGTTTAAGGAACTTTTACCAGTGTTATAAACCTTTCCACCATCTATCCAAGCACGAACTTGCAACGGTGCATAGAGTCTTTTTTAATAAATTCTGCGATATCATTGCTGAAAACACTACAATACCTGCAGCTCTGAATTGCGTCAAATTATTATTTATGCAATTGAAATCATTTGATTATATTAGTCCTTATTCCGAAGAACCGCATTTATATCCAGAAAAATTTTTGCTTGATGATCAAGTTGAGTATGCAAAAATAATGCAAAGGGCTGCTGTGAGAATTCAAGCATTCTTTAAACGGATTTACATTAGATCGATGTTAAAGAAAATGTATGAAGATCATAAACAGTACTACAGTAAGTTTTGCTGAAATTACAAAATAAACTTTGATGAGCATTAGACTATTACCTACGGATAGAACGTAACAAAAATTTGGAAATACTTAAAGCCTGTTTATTGAGTATCTAACATTTTAATAAGTTTTGAAAATACCAGAGTTGTTTCAAACTAAAATGAAAGTGATTTTTTTATGTGACTCGAAAATAACCCAAATTACATAAGTTTTAGTGGGGAAATGACTTATCATCTTAATACCACGTTTTACAATGCTAGATGAAAGGTAACAATAGAAATTTTCTGAAGAAATATCGTGTCGCTGCTAATGAGTTATACAATTTCTCCGAAATACCACTATAACAATTCAATTTTTTTTTATTGTCATCTGGATGTGCCTGCCCTATTTATAAATGGCGGATCAATATTCATTACCTGGGAGTGTTCTTACCTATGGAGGTATTAGCGAGCGGAGTAGTTGTTTCTATGATTCCATTTTGAACGTTTGCCCTACACGGGGCTCGCTGGTCTATGGCGGCCTGATGAGCTCTAAAAAAAGGGAAATCGAGATCGTCGTTTGACTGAAATGGATCACTGCGCCTGCGACATTGCAGGACATGTTCGGGGGATCTTGGTATACTTATTATGACGTTGGTGTACCGGGAAATAAAAATACGATGACACAGTTTTGTAATAAAAATTTATAAAATTTGTCCAAGAAAGCTGTTATTGTTTCATTTATTTTTCTAGTTGTACAGGGTCATCATTTATATTTCGCCACCCATTTTGAAGGTTTATTTTTGTAGATAGAAAAAAATAATAAATACAAAAATTGTATGGATTCAGGGAACTTCCTAGAAAAGATAACTTTAAATATACAGGGTGAATCAGAAACTAGTAGCGTACCAAATTTTGTTTTTTTGAATGAAATGCCATGGAAATTTTTGATTTTTTGGATTCACCTTATTATCCCATTTTTAAAAATGTCTATACTTGGATCGATAGTTTTTGAGATATCGGACTTTAAAATTCCCCCTTATCCTAGTTAATTCACGTGAATTCGTGTCTAAGGTGTCTTGCTTGTAGATACTGACATTGTCACTATCATTTAACTTGTCTGTATTAGCGTTGGCCAACAAAATAGGCTATTCTATTGAAGACAAATTAAATCTAATACGCTTATATAATGTCAATAATAGAAACCATACCCACACTCAAAATGAGTATCATAGGCAATTTCCCGGTAGAATTGTCCCAACACGAAGCACAATAAGATAGATAGTAAACAAATTTGAAGATACCAAAAGTTTAAATAGAAGAAGAAGAACTGTAAATTATTGTTATTAGTTTTTTATACTTAGGTCTATATCTGATTCATTTTATTGCAGAAAACCCTGAACGATCAATTACTGATGCAGGAATTTATTTTCAAAAATCATTTAGCAAAATTCAACAAACTCTTCATCGTTATAAATTATCGCCCATTCAAATTTCTACCAGTTCATGGTCTAACTGGAGAACATAAACGACAAAGATTAATTTTTTCTCAAGAAATTTTAAGAGGTTTGTTAAGTACGACAAAGTTTAAATGTTTGGTGTGACATTCTAAAAAATGAGATTATCGGACCAATCTTTTTCCGTGAAAGTTTCACTTGTGTCAGATTCTCCAATATCTGGAAAATGATATAGAACAGCAGTTAGATAACATCCTTTATATCAGAGATTCACATTCATTTGGCAACAGGATGGCGCTCTAGCTCCATTCTACTAAATTTTTGAATCGAAACTATGATCTGTGGATTGGAAGAAATGGACATATAAGATGGCTCGCAAACAGTCCAGACCTGCTGCCGCTTGACGTATTTTTATAGGGCTATTTGAAAAACAAAATTTACTACAATAGGCCCGAAAATATACTATTGGAGGTGCTTCGTCAACCAAGGAGTGTGAATAACTAGAATTTATGGTTATTAATCTTATTTGTCATTTTTTTCTTTCATTTTATAAATTTTCAATTAGTATTTATTGTTCGAAATAAAATATTTCTTTACTTTAAAATCATATTAATCATTTTTTACATTATTATCAAGACACCTTAAACACGATTTCACCTAAATCAACTGGGATATTTTATGTTCAATTTCGGTTAAGGGGGAATTTTGAAATTGAATAGCTCAAAAACTACCTATTCGAGTATAGACATATAACAAATTTTTAGAAAGGAAATAATAAGTAGAAAAATATATAGGGCACAAATTTGGTATTCAAAATTATTTTTTCTAGGAAGTTCCTTGAAATCCATACACATTTCGTATTTATTATTTTTTTCTATCTACAGAAATAAACCCTGAAAATGGGTGGAGAAATATAAATGATGCCCCTATACATGACAAGTCAATAAACTTTGTTTCTACTGATCAAAGACAAAAAATCTGAAATGTTGGAATTTTTTTAAAACCGTTTAAAATGTTTGCCAGTACATACAGTTACAATTCTGAACTAATGGTCATCATTCCATTTTTATAGTTATATAAGGCATGTCAAAAGACTTCTAAACCTGAAATAAAACACAGTATTTGTTTATATTTATAAATTTTACGAGACATATTAAACATTAATTTCCTGAAGACATTCATTTAAATAAATGTCTGCATTAAAAGTTTATAGGCTATGAATAAATTAATTCTCCCATTTTTCGTAATTCCTCCTTAGACTTTGACTCCTACAAAGGCTTCTTACGATATCACATTTTATTCAAATCGTTCATTTAGTAATCTTCACACCAATATCCTTTCATCTGAGCCATCTAAATACTTCAATTTTTAATCGGGTTTTATCTTTAAAGAGATAATTTTCTCAACTATTTACATTCATAGCACCCAACATTGACCTAATTAAACATGTCTAGACCGTTTTAATTTTTTAAGTAACTAGCAGCACAAAACCTTAGCTAGACAAGAAGGAGCACTGGAAGCTCCTCCCCTTGTTATGCCTATCTCACTCGAATATCGGATGCTACGCTTTTTCGATCCCTCGAAGTCGCTGCCGGGCGAGATGCATCAAACGGTTGTCTGTCGTAGAGTAAAGTATTGAAATATACCACCCAACATTAATAGTTACCAATGGTCTTTATATTTGCCAGAGCACGACGTGAGCAGAATAAGCATTTACCAATTTACTTAGTATTTTGTGTTTGGTAAATGGCTAAAAAATTACGATTACCTCTGTTCTATTTTTATGGGAAATTTTAAAATGCAAACATTATTTCGTTCTTTTAACAAGAAACCTTAATCAGGATTGCCTGGAATTCTTTTTCTAATACAATTTTGTAAGGCATTAAAGAAATTATATACTCAAAATATTTTAATGAGGTTGAAGGAGCAAATTGTATCCAAGGTATTAATAAAGTTTTGCTTATTGTAACTCCTGATATGATCGAAGGATATAAAAATATCTTTGTAGCAATATTAATAAAAAATAGTTTTGCATGCGACTATATAAATCTTTCAAGTACGGACGACAATGCTGTAGTGTTTACATTACTGGCTATAAAAAATCGGTAAATTTTCTTTACAGGGAACTTACCTCGTTATGAATCTTTTCTTTTATTAGGAATAGTGAAGAGTGGCTCAATTTAGTTCAGTATAATAGTCATTACTATTTTTTAAATACTTTTATTGGGTGACATTTTTTTCATATTGGATTCCTACCAATATTTTACCAGTTTCTACCTATGTCACACTTGATTTTTGGGCATAATTAAAAATAAATTCAAGAAGTACTTTTTACATTGACACACATGGCCATTTTGTTACGTCATTGTTGAATTCGTGCCAGATTATCCCTATATCACATTTAATTTTTCTGCAAAATTTAAAGTCAATTGAATAATTAAGATGATTTAAAAAAATATATTAGCCGCCATTTTGTTCCACCATCTTTAATTCGTGCCACAACTTAACCAGTTTATATCTATAGCACACTTAATGCTTGCACAAAATTTGAAATTAATAAGTAGTTTTTTTTAGATCGATTTTTTAAGTCATTTATTAGGTCAAAATTTTGTTTTGCTATCTTATATTCATACCAAAATGTTACCAGTTCATTCCTAACCCTAGATTTTTCTGCAAAATTTGAATACATTGGATAGTTAGTTTTTTAGTTATAGTTTTTTTAACATTTTACTGGTCCGCCATCTTGTTCGGGCATATTTGATTATTACCAAAATATATACCAAGTCATCCCCATATGACCCTTAATTTTTTGCTTAAAATGGAAGCCGGTGTGATGAGTAGCTTTTAAGCTATGTCGCGAACTGACAGACAGACCGACGGAATTGATGAAACATATTTTTTGGCATCTAAGGACGCTAAAACTTGAAAATATGTAAAACCTGAGAGGGTGATTTTTTTCATGAATACAAATATTTTATTTGGCCGCCATCTTGAATTAGTATCACAGGTTTCCTAGTTTATCTCTATACCACAATTAGTTTTTTACGCTGAATTTTTTTCTTATACTTTACTTAGCCGCCATTTTGTTTCGCCATCTTGGATTCAAATTTTCGGCAATTGATTTTCTTTTTTCATTAATTTTTACAAACAGTACTTTTTATAATTATATTAAGATCTATCAATTGAACAACTTGACGTTCTCCTCTTTTTTCTATTAATACAAACAATGCAAAATAGGTCACCATAACAATTATGGCTAGGTGATTTTAAACTCGTTTTTAAATCATCCCGGTAAGTGAACGTTTATTCGTTTTAATCGCGGTTTGCATTAACCTCGTAAAAGCACGGGCACCTGCGAAACTGCATGATTTTCTCGGGTTCGTCGGCGCGTTATTGTAAGCACAACAAAATACAAACAAAAGTTCCGACGGACTGTGCTCCTTCTTCAAGAGGAACGGAGCAATATTTAGCAAGCACTGATTAATAGGATGGATTACAAGTATGCTCAACAGATGTCGGGAAGTGTTATAACCTGAGAGTAAAGAGAATGGGATCGACCCAGTATTAAAATTTAGATTTTTGGTATTTGTTGATATTTTTGTCTGTTGTTATATTAGTTTTTGTTCTTTTTATATAAATGAATTTTTAAACAAATCCAGTCATGACTTTATAATGATTTAAACAATTTAAAACACATTTACAACATTTTAGATTTTTTTGACACCCTTTATAATCGTATTTATCAAACCAAATTAAACAGATGACAATAAAGAGAATTTTAGTTGTCTAGAGGTGTTTCGGAAAAATTGTAAAACTCATCAGGGCCATCATGATATATGTCATGAAGAATAAAAATATCGAAGATCGAGGAAACCTTTTTTTTGTTATTTTTCGATTATTATTATGGTATCAAAAAAAAGAAAATTTAAAAATTTTAGGAATTTTTGGAAGAAATTAAATTTTAAAAACTTGCAAGAGTTCCAGATTTAACCTTATATATAGTACATTAATTCGAGTATGACGTCACAGTCATACACACACATACTAAGGTTTAACTTTGCCAAAAATGCTAAGAAATTCCACATTAAATTTCACCAAAAAAAAAAACGCAAACTAATTTATTATTCAACGCGCTTATGCTTTCAAAATTCAATTCAAACAATAAACCTGCTTTAAAGAGTTAGTTCCAAATTAGTAGAGTATAACATGTGAGGCAGTGAGTATTTAAGCAAGCAGATGCAGGTCACTACAAACATATACTTTGGTGGCTTTTCGATATAACATTAGGTCTGTTTCAAGAATTAAAACATGTAAAGCTCTCCACCTTTCTCTTTCAATGATTATAGATATTTTTTTTATTTTAAAATAAACGATGTATTCAAAACGTTAATACGTACTTTAAATTTCCAGGAGCATAAAGTGCAAGAAAATCTAAAGTGACTTTGTATCTTAAATAGGTTAAAATATAAACATAATCCCACCCTTGGGAATATCAATACCATCAAACTTCTAAACTTTATGTCTCAAAAGAGCATTTTATTAAACATATTGCTTAATATGGAATACTTCTTCGCAGAAAAATCGGAAGTTTTAAAATAGGTAAACAAAAGAGACCCTGTCTTATCTTATTTATATATGGAAAATACTGCTTACACGGTAGTTGACGTTGATCGATGAGGAGTGATGCAAGTGTTTTTGTTTATTTAGGGTAGAGCAGTATTCAGAATTAAATCGCTTATTTAAAAAAATATCTCTTAAGACAAACTTTCGGCAGCACACATCTAATTTTGACATCAATGTTGGGGTTATGTGTCATGAAAAATCTTCTTATATTATTTGAAAAAACTTAAAATGTTTAATTATACATGAAACTGTTAATATACAGAAAGCCACAGAATGCGAGGCATATCTTTTACTTACGGTTTTGTATTTTGAAATGTAAACCATTTAATTTCAGTTCTTATGTTGTTAACTTTTGTATTTTCTCTTACTTTAAACGGTTTTATTCCAAACCAACTTTACAAGTTTATTACATGGAATGTAACATATAAAAATACAAAATAATAATAATAAAGTTGTAATAAATTAAACACCTAGGCTATAATTCAATATAATATAAAAGTAGGTTGAAATAAATATTTTAAAAAATGTATTCATCTTCATTTTTGTAAAAAATGCATTTTTAATTGTTTTTTTTTAATACTGACAATTTTGCTTTATGTCTTATACTCTCTGGTAAATTATTATATATTTTTAAACCATCGTGCAGAAATTATTTTTTCCCAAAGTTGCTTTTTACAGTAATGGTCTAGAATTATCGTGCTTATGTAAAGTATCAGATTTTTAAATATAATATTTGATTTTTTTCCCTTATTAATAATAGAGTGTATGAAAATGCAAATTTTTAAATTATAAATATTTTGTAAGTTTTAAAATCCCTTAGGTTTATATAGGTTAATAAAAGGTTCCAAATACGGTAGTTTATAAATACATTTTAGAGTTTTATTTTGTATTTTTTTTTATTTTGCAATTAATAATACACCTATTAATGGAGATATAGTGGGTCATACTCTAGTGAATATGATTTTCCTAACTTAAGTTTTCATCTATAATTAATCCTAAAAATTTTGTTGTGTTCGAATATTAAATTTTGTTATTGTTTATTACTTGTGGGGAAACACTAAAATGTATCTTTGTTTTCCTGTTTCCGTATCCCTGAATCTGTGAAAACCATGTTGTATATTAAATAGTAAATTTTTATTTTCTAAGTATTGATTAATTCTATTATTAATAATTTTGGTATTTTAGAAAACACTGGTAATATAGATATTGGTCGATAATTATTACATTCATATTGTTTTTCAGTTTTAAATATTGGAATTATCTTAGCAATTTTAATTAATATTTACCAACATTCAAATATAAAAAATAAACTTAAATAATTAATTTGAACCTCCTCACCTATAAAAGTGTGTAAAGTTATTTAAACAGGAAAAAATCACACGGCTGTAGGGTCACGCGGCAAGGTGGACAATGGCTGTCAAATACTAAACTCAATTGGACAAAGAAATTAAGCTTAAACTAATGTACTCTGTACAAAGGTGTAATCAAATATTAACTCCAAACGAAAAGGACACGAGTCTCTATGTCATTCTCAAAAGAAATTTTATTATTACTAATAACGAATTCTACACATTTTAATTAACACTTTTTTCTAGAGCCACAAGATACAAGTATTAACAGAAAATAGTGTCAATGTATTCTCCATCAGCTGATTCTTGTTTACACTTCTAGAGAAAAACCATCTTACAGGAGCTGGTTCAAATACGGTTGGCATAATGACACTAAAACTTGTATTTAGTATTATGGGCTAGCATCACTTAAGCTAAGCTTGAACCCTTCAACTAAATCGATCTCCAATCGAATGTGGCTACTACAGTACCATAAGTGCTTTGTGCAGAGAGTAATCTTTTTGCTGCAGAACCTGTACTAACCTAACGCCTAATGGGACAGATCCACCTAACAATATAGTTTTTGTTAAATCAATATTTGTTTTAATATATATTAACTTTTTTGCATCAAAAATTAAAAATTAATTAAATTAAACGAGTTTTGTACGCTGTGCTGCCATCTATATGACAATGACTGGACCTTCAGTAAATAAGTAGCCCACCTTTTACCTTAGTACAGGACATCTGTGTACCAGCCTTAGTGCATTAACGAGTGAGGATACTAGATGACTCTAAGTAGCCAATTAACCGAAATCAGATAAATATCGAAACAGGTTCAAAAATATAGTGTGGCTTACCTTTACATTTCTAATTATAAAATTACAACTTAATAGCAATTAATATTAAAAAATACCTATAATATATAAATAACAATAAATTAAATTTTAGAAAACATACTTAATGGTAAAATAAAATGTAACAGAGTGGAGTAAGGTCGCATTTTGGTTCTACTATCCTTAGCGTTTTTATGCATTTTTCCCGCCCGAGGCACCGGGGACGATTTTTTCTTATTTTCGACCGATATTGAACCGCTATCTCTTCGAAACTGTCTGCTGGGTCGAGTTTTGCGACATGCCATTTTATTTGTTCCTAGCTGTTGCTCGCGACTTCGTAAGCGTAAGCGTTTTTCAATAAAGCCATCATTAAAGCCTATACAAATAAATAATAATAAATAAAAACTTTGCCAATATTCCGATATATTAGAAAAGGCTGATTAACGGGCGAACCGAGAACTGAATAGCTCGAAGAATTTGTAAATAATCCATAGGGGGTTTTAATTGGAGAAACACTAATTTGCAATTAAACGCTCGATGTCTGATTTTGCAAACCAGAAGTAAATCGAACTAATGTTCATAATTAAAGAGAAGTAAGTTATAGTTTAAAAGAAACTACAAAACATACTTTTGTCATGATGTCATGAAGGGATCAGCTCGATGGTATCTAATTATTGCAAAGTTTAAAATTGATATGAAAAAAATTAATGTTTCCCCATACAAACTTTGTCACCCCCCCACATTCTCCCCCTTACACCCCGCTAGAAAATGAATTTTCAAAAGTAATGAAATACGTTTTATGTATTGTTTAAGACGATTTTTAATAAAATGGTAATATAGTCTAAATAAAATAAGTTACACACTTATTCTGTGTTAAAATTATTAAAATGCCTAACAGGATTTATTAAATCATTAGAAAAGTATCATTAGAAAAATAAACAAATAAAATTTAGTACTTTTATCATTTAGTTATAAAGTTTAAAATAAATACAAGCCCTTATTGAAGAAGGGCAACCACCAGCATTTAGACCAGTTTACAAGAGTTAAAAATAAAAAATTAACCCTTTGACATTTTTGTAGAACTTTGCATTTTATAGTGCTTGGGCCCCATGTTTTCCCACTTCTGTCAGTCTGTCTGTACGCAGCATAGCTTAAAAACTACTTATCCAGTTGAATTTAAGTCTTCAACGGAATGGAAACATTTTGGTAAAAATCGAACATGGCGAAACAAAATGGCGGGCTAATGAAATAAAATTGTATAAAACTCAAGTGAGAAACAGAGACAGACTAGTAAAATTTTAGTCCGAATCTTGTATGACAAAACTAAATGACGGCCTAATAAATTACTTGAATATGCAGTAAGTTGTAGTAACAATCTGTACGAGGGAAATTAATTGCCATTTAGAGTGATCCCTCTCTAATATTTTTATTATTTCTCGTACTAAAAAATATTACATACAGTGTAATTTTTGACATGGAATGCTCTGTATAAAAAAGCCTCTTAAGAAATACTCTATTTGTAACTGTTACAACTGAAATTTATATATTCAAAAATAATATGGCCATTTGTAGGCAGGTATTAATTTTAGTTTTTCAAATATCATAGGTAGGTATATCATAAAATTTGGCAGGAAGTTTTTTGGAAAAACATTTTTTTATCTTTTCATAAGTGTAAAAAATAGACAGGGTATTCATTTAATAAAAATACATATTTTGTCACTCTCTATATATTTCAAAGATACTGAGAATTACCATATGATTGGGAAGGAGGAAATTTACTGTGCATTTTTTTTCATTGCATTAAAAATAATAAAATTACTGCACAGTTGATCCTATACTTAACACAGTAATTTTATCGTCTAAAAACTAAAAATTGACGTTTGGAGAGTTTACATAACTACCAAAAGAAACAGTTGGAACTGAAAAATAAATATTTTCACTTTCATACTTTAACTTTTGGAAATATGTTTAAAGATTCATATATAATACTACCCGTAACTAATTTCATAATGGTATCAATCTCTAACTCTTTATATCCCTGTAAATCTGTATCTATAAAATGCCTAAATATAATTATTTTTCTAGATTTAAGTGTAGTCATAAATCTTTAAGATATAAATGAAATAATTTTCCATTTTGATTATTATGAAATTGACTGGAACTTCTTTAATTTTTTTTTAAAGTGTTACATTATTTTATCGTATAAATCAATTTTATATTTGTTACTAAATAAAAAAATATTAGAATTGGACATTTTTTTATTGTTCAAGTTGTTACAAGCTGAAATTAGTTTCCATTGCTGCTGAATTCTCCATTTTCTTTTACGAAGGGTCCAAAGGTCTCACACTGTGACTTGAGATACCTAAAAAGAACAAAAAGTATTGTAAAAAAATTGCTTTTTAAAAAATTAGCGGTAAAAGAAGGATATTAAAAAACTTTGTTATTGATAAAATAGGTATATTTCCAATTTTAGTTAAAAATTAAATGCAATACTTAAGGAGCACATTCCCCTTAAGAAAATAAGAAGAATATCCCTATAAATATGGCTTTTTAAACTTTTGTTTCTAACCAACAGCATGTATAGTACCTCCACCACTTTTTTTTTATTAATACTGGACAGACGCAGTTATACATGCAAATTTGTGGACAAAATTCAAGTTTACTAATTTTCAACCAGAATTTATATATTGAGTTGTGGTTTTCGATAATGCCTAGTACTATATCTAAAATGCAAAAATGTTTATACACACACAATGACTATTACAAAACGAAATATTATATTGTTCTTTTCTACCCAGGATAATCCACACCCGAATACCAAAAAACTTTCTTCATATAAAGGGTGTTTTCACCAAAATGCCTCCCCTGGAAAATGTAAATATTGTATATTACATATATAAATTACATTTACATACCAAATGGACTATGCATGACCTTTTTTGGTTTTTTTTTCATCAGTTATGGTTCTGCGGGCGCCCATGCAATATCCCAAAAAAAAGACGTCGCCTCCCCTATGCCCCCCTTAGTTACGCGCCTGCTAGACAGTTGAGACCTGAATATTGTCACAATCTAGTGGTATCCTAAATTTTTTACTGAACAAAGCCTATAAGAATGGATGAATTGCGAGGTGGCTCGTAGGACTACACATAAAACTTATGCTTGAGGGAAATTTCCTAACTTTTTAATATATGTTGTAGTTCTTGACTTTCTGAACAATAGATACCAGGTACACCTCCAAATCTTACAAAATAGAGACAGAATTGAATTTATAAAAAAAAGTTATTCTGAAGAAAAAACCGAGAAAAAATGTTTCTTGTTACAAAATACAGTTTTCACTTTGAGTAATCTTAATTTTCATAGACTTTAGTCAGTTATACTTTATTTGATATGATTAAAAAAGGCAACATACAGATGTTTCAAGTAAATTGAAGTTTAAAAAATAAAATTTTAAACAAAATAAATTACAAATTCCTCTTTTAGTTCTATGTATGGTCTTTTTTAAGGTATGAAACTTCAGTTTGCCAAATTACATATAAATCAGATGTTTTATTCTTTAATAAAACAAAATAGTCCATAATAAAAAAACAGCAGCTGCACCTTATACCACATTTTTGAAACATCCTGTATAAATATTTAATATATCCTTACAAAATGTACTTTTAGCAACCTTATATCTTCCAGTACCTAACAAGGTATCCCAGAATTACATAATATGGATTTGAAATAACCTATTCTGGTCAAAAATGGTAAACACAGTAAACTTAACTTACATAAGGTTTCTTTATGATATAGGTCGTCATATATATGATGTATAATTTTTTCTCTAAAATTAACTTTGGTTCATTTTTGTTCCTTTATGTATATAGTTTTTTTTTTAATTTTTAACACATCTGATATTTTACACAGATTTTATGTACAGGATGTCTGGTTATATTTTAAACGGTACCCTACAGACTTTATTATGAGTTATCAAAAAACTTTGAATATAAAAGTGTATAGGTTTGTGCAATTTACAAGAAAAACAAACAAAAGGTAATCGGAAATTTAGCAAATGGGCATCGACTTCGTTATTTTAAAAGGCACACCTTGTATAATAAATACACCTCAAATGGTCTCTTCTTGCTGATTATTAATAATAGACTAGGTTTAAGACCTTTATCTCTAAAGATAATCAAGAAATTTAAGAAAAACACTATCATAAGAAGCAATGTATTCCCACTGACTCCACTATATTGGAGCTTTCTCCATCTCTCTCTTACACATTGCCTCTTATGGCAGGGTTTTATTAAAATTTCTCTGTTATCTTTAGAGATAAAGTTTGAACCTAGTATATTTATAATCGGCAAGAATGATGATTCCGTTCAATCCCAAAAACATTTGTATTTAAAGTTTTTTGATAACTCATAGATGAAGGCCTCTAGGGTACCATTTAAAATATAACCAGGCACCCTGTACAATTTTACATAAGAATAAACAAATAAATTCCATTAAACATAATGAACTTATTAAGTCATATAATAGTTATTTTTTTAAATAGAATATTTTTATTGTGATGTGAAACTTCAAGGTATGTTTTGCAGTAGACTTTGCTAAACATAAGCTTATGAATTATACTAGCCTAATCTCTCTAAGTCTAATATTATAGTAAGTTTCTTTATAAAAAAAAACAAAATAATCACAATTAATACTTACACAGGTGTGTAATCAAATGGTCGAGCTCAAATTTGAATCAACAAAACAGCTTATCGAGGAATTTGTAATTGTGCTTCGGTGATTGTTCTTCCTTATATTGACTAAGTATGTGAAAAGTAAATGAAAATACTGTATCAAATACTAAACATCATTTCTTGTATCATTCCCTTCTTTTTAGTGTCATATTCTGCAAAAGCTGTAAAAATATTGCTATAATCAATAAATGTGCCATACATCACATACTGTGTAATATAATATAACTAATTATTTCCCTTCTCTAATAATTATAACATTATATAATTCCAACTGTTAGTCTTTTAAAGAAAAACAAAGATTATTTCATTTCGCCCTCAACAGTGAAAATATATAATACCTAAGAAAATAATAGCTTATGCTATAAATTTTCTTTGATAATACCTGTTACGGAATACTTTTGTTTACAAGTTATACATAGACCTTGACATAGACAGTGAAATATAATTTAAGAAAGTACATTCTATTTGCTAAAATATACAAATTCATGCCTACCTGCAACAGTCTCAGGTATCACCATTATGATAATCTAGATTCAACTGACATTATTGCTTCTTTAGTCTTTCCATCAATAGAAAATATTATTCTTAAATTGGTTCCTAGTCACTGGAATTTATGTTCAATTTTGCAATACTTAAATACGCCATTATTAAACTGCTGTTATGTTTCCGCAAGTGATCCATCAGCTGTTCCACTTCCTTGTTTACTGTGTATTTGTGAACTAAAAAAGATAGGTTAGGTTACGAGAGACCAAAATTAAATAAAATACTGCCGTATTCCTCAAATAGGGACGGTCATTCACCAGTAACAACGGGCATTTACAACCTAGAGTAAGATTTTTCCGATGAACGCATTTTGCCTATATTATTATATTCTTTTTCTGTGGAAGGCGCGCCCCGTTCGCGAATTTACATAGTATACCATGTAGAGAGCATCGGGTCTATAAGCCCCGCCCACAAGGCTAGTTGCACTTTGAGAGTGTTTTTAATGTGGTATAGAATGTAAACATACTGCGCGCTGGATCGGGTATAGAATGTAACCGCGTTAAATAAATCTACAATGGGGCGAAACTAGGTTTTTTTTATATTTAATATTATCAAAGTTAAAAACATACTTTTAAATCATAAAAAAAACATTTTTTCTATTAGATATGAAGTACCTACATATAGGTATTATTACTAAAACTAATGTTAATTAAGCCTGGCTTTTTAAGAACATTTCGTCGCGCAATCCGACGACAAAATGCGTTGTTGGAATGTTTTTATTCAGTTTTGTGTTGTGTTTTTAAAATTATTTCAAATACACACATCAATGAGATTAAAAAAAACGTCGTCAAATAGCGCGACAGAATCTCCTTAAAAACCCTGGCTTTATATGCTCGTATGCTAGAATCTTAATTTAATGTCCTTTGGCATTTGGGGTATTCTCGGCAATATTTTTGCTCAAGCACCTTTTCTTCTTTTTGGGTCTGCTCTGCCCTGATGGTCTTCCTGATTGCCGCCTTTTTTGGGAGCGCGAACCATGAACCCTTCTTGATAAGGCTGTTGGTTGCACTTTAATATATTTGCCTTTTTTGCAGTTGATTGTATTACTTGCAAGAAATGTTTTTAACTGCTGTTCTGTGTCAATATTATCTATTTTTTTATTAAAGCCAGTTAATAATTCTAGCATCTGATTGCTCTTATACTTTTCTGTGAAAAGCAATAATTTTTCCATATTTCTTCTCAATAAACCATGTTGAGCTTGAAAACTGTCTTCGCTGAACTCTTGAGGCTCGACACATAAAGGTGTGACGTTATTTGTAGCACTGTTTGTTGATGTATGACTAGTTATATTGGGTCCTTCTGAAGTTGGGTCGCTATCTCGGTAATGATCCATATCCAGAAAAAAATTTTCGGGAATTTTGTCTCCAAGGGCCAATTTTGCCAGGTCGGCTTTATCACTTGCAGCTAATATAGGTAGGTACATAAATTTTAAATTTGTTTTTAAATGGACAGCAAATATGTGCTTGCAAAATTTACCGCTAAAACCTTCAGGACAGTCACATGACTCACTTTCTATATCAACCGAATAGAGAAGTTGCTCATCTGATGCAGAAGTAACATGATAAATATTCTGGGACACATCAATGACAGTCAAATCCTTTGATTTTTTCATGAAGTTCATGTAGCTGATACTAGGTTTAGTCACTCGGCCGTTAGCAAATTTTAGAAGTCTTTTTATGTGATACTCTTCTAAAACAGTTGTAACAAATGTTATAAGAGCCATGCCGTTATAAACTTTACATCTCTCTAGAATGACCTCTTTGAATATTCTTATGGAGCTCTCTGCATAATTATTTGTGTTGTTTCCTCTAGTAAAAAAAGCTGCCCTGAAAGATAGACACCATTCTTGTTTTCTTTTCCAGTACTCCTCCATATATTTTATGAAATTTGGGTATATTCTTGCTATTTGATTATGTTTTAGATTGTCGTAATACTCATCACATTCTTGTATTGTATTCGCAAATAGGACATTTCTAACCAAGTTCATTAAAAGTGGTCTGTGATCTTTATGAATACTCTGTTTAAGGTTCCAAAGCCATCTCCAAATGGATTGGCAAAAATGGAAAATACATAAGAACATGCTAGATTTTGGAAATACAATTCTCAAAGCATTTCGCTCAGCTGAACTATCATCTGTTAGAATAACTTTCGGGAATCCATTACCAAAGAATGCATCGCTTCCAACCGTATTCAAAACTAAATTGAATACTTTGACATACTCTTCTTCGGTTTGTGAAGTGTGTATTACACATGCCAAAGGTAAGGCACCGACTTTAGTGGCAGTAAACACAAATGTAACAGATGAATTACCTTGGTCACAAGAACCTGTCGAATATATAAAACAAATTTCTTGGGAAACCTTCAAACTGTGGGCTCGTCTCATCAGGGGAGTAATGATACATATGATCATAGGATCTTCTATGACATTAACAGCAATTCCTTTTGATTTGTATAGTTCTTCATTACTCCTTATGATTGCGAAAATACTCTCATTTGTTCGATCACCATATCTTGTTAATCTGAAAATAGGTACACGGTGATCAATTATAATGCCCCCCCCTTAACTTTTTTATTTGACGTTTGAGAAATAAACGTCTAATAAAAAAGTTTCATAAAAAATAGTAAGCTGTTTGCAAGATATATTTTTAAATATACATGGTGTTGCAGAAATCACCCACAGATATAAGTTATATTTTTTTAAATGGAATTATATCATTTTTAAATTCTCCACAAAATTCTAGACACATTTCATGTATAATGTTCTATACCTAAATTCAAGTAACATTTGGCTTATTCGGTAATTAGCAACTTGATTACAATAATTTTACATTGTTGATGTCATTTAAAAAAAATAAAAATACCTAAATAATGTAAAAATAATTTTAAAAAGTTATTTTGACACCCTGTATCCATTTTCCATAAAAATTGGACTTTAAAATTTGCAAATAATGCCTATTCGATATCATCTAAAAATTTTAATGAAAATTGGATCCTAAAGGTAGTTTAATACTCTTGAAAAAATTTTTTCTAAACTCTCCTAAAACGTACGCCTATGACGTTTTGTAATTTTTAGCTTTACCAAAACCGTTATTTTCATACCAAGAATTAAAAAAAAATGATAAACGATATATTACTTTGTATCCATCTTAAGTGGGACACCCTGTATTGTATAATTTTAATAATCTTACCTCCACTTGTCATAAAGATTATAAATTTGACGATCTGTTGGATTAAGGCTTGCGTTAGCTAAAGTGGAGACCATTTCTGTTTCATCATTAGAATTCGCTATAATGTTGGATTCATGAAAATTTTTTGCAGCAGCAGGTGAAAGGCCGTCTGTGAAGTATTTAATAAAAGTTTCCCTCGCGGCGTTAGACATGCGTAGATATGAGAGCGCTTCCGCTACCTCAATTCGATGAGTATGGTGGAAAGAAATCTAAAAATGTTGGTATAAATATTGGTCACTTTACAACACTGTTATAAATCAGGGCTGGATGTTCCGAAAAAATTACGTCACTCAAAGCGTAAAATTTTGACTGGTAACAATGTTCTTAACAAATAAATGACAAGTCGTTGCTTAGGAAATCACGCTTTATCTGACGTCAGAGATTCGGGAACATCCTATCTTAGTAATTATTGTATCGTGATTATAAATAAAGCCATTCACGACCTTTTTTGAATAGAGTGCCATGATAAAAAAAATAGGTTGGCAACAATGCATAGGTAATGATTTTTCAGGTTAGCCATATTTTATAATGGCCCTAGATTTCCATGGCACACTAAGTGAAAAAAAAAGTGAATGGGGTTTATATTAACTTACCGCTATTTGAGCATTAAGACCATCTTTCAAATAACTGTCACGTCGAATAGTAGCTTTAGTGATTTGTTTAATTTTTATGTCAATTTCTGCATTGCATCCCTTCATTCTGTTCCGCAAGGAAGAACTGGCTCGTTTCTGTGCATTCTTATTAAATTATTATGCTGACAGACGAAAATTTTGCGAAAGGCTAATTTTTGTACATTTGGAAACGTTCTTCTAACTATCCAATTAGTACATATTTCCGCACTAAACTTCTCAATAAAACTTTTAACTTCGCCTGCAAAATCACTTCCTATCATATTGCATATCTTATTACAGCTTTATATTCAGAATTACTTTTAAATTCCAAACTCTGTATTTCAACCTTAGGAAGCAGATTTTTTAATACAATTTCCAAAGAATTTAGCTCACTCATCGTGATTTGTTTTTAAACTGCACTGCAACAGTCGCAATGTAAATAAAGGCGAACACTATTTCGCACTTCTAAGAATATTTATAACGCGACGTTGTCATCTCATTCGCCTTTTTTAAGAAACGCACTACAAACTATACCGCATTTCGCGCCTGTCCTAATTACATTCTATACCGCGTTAGGAACAAGAAATTTTATTATTGCGAATTGAGGCGGGGCTTATAGACTCGATGCTCTCTACATGGTATACTATGTAAATTCGCGCCCCGTTCCAAAGGCGGGTAGATGTATGATGTTTATGTGGTTGCATAACACCCGCTGTGCTGGATTAGAATAGATATTACCATAGGTCCCCCTTTTCTTTTACAAATAAAATACGTAATATAGAATTTTGCACCATATAGTAAATAATTTAATTAATATTTAAACAGAATATTCACACCTTTGTTAAATATTTCTTCAAAAGAAGTACATTTTGAGGATAGCGTTTTATGTTTTCCCGTACTTCTAACAAAATGATCAAATCAGGAAAGAATTCACTGAACTAAAAATAATGATTCATTAATAACTAAAGTATACAGGTTTCGTAATAATATGACATAGATAATATTTTTCAAACAGATTAGCTTACCTTGTTTAATTTGAAGGATTTTTTTACGAGTTTCGTATTTTCGCTGCCTATTTGGAGGTTCCATGTTTTCATGATTTTCTTGAATATTTTGGCATCTGTTGATTACTTACAGTATGATGTATATGCTAATATATCATGGCTTAACTTTCAAAGCTTAGTAATCAAAACTATTTTTTATCTTACGAAATTAGACTCCAAGGCAGTAAATTTAGATATTATGAAAAACTCAAGAACTGACAGATTCGGAAAATGGCGGCTTTAGTAATAGGTTGGTAGGAGAATATTTTCGTTAACTAACGAAATGATAAGTGCAAAATCGCACCCCTGGTCTCTTTGTGAATAATAGATGATTTACTACAATTTAAAGACCAAACTCTTTGATTGTCTACAGCTCTCATCCAATAAAGATTTGAAGTTCTGTAACAGTGCATGTTGTGTCTATTAACAGCTTCATTAATTTAAAAAGAAAATTCGTCGGTGTATAAGATATTTCTTAAAAATGCTTTATTTTCAATAACTCGCGTTTGAAGATCTCTACAAAAATTTAACCTGTTTTGGAAATCATCCCCATGGAGTTTTTGATTCAGACAGAGGTGATAAGGATGATACTTATGTTTTCTAATAATTCGGGATAGTGTGTTCTGCGAAATATTCAGCTATCTGTTACTGAATAGATACTTGGATTTGGAGTGTCCACTTTACTCAAAATAACATTGTTTTCATGTTCCTCACTCATTTTAAACTGTTTTTTCTTGCTTGTTATTACCGGTTGTTCTAAAAGCTTGGTTGTCTTCTATCAGGAAAATTCATCTGATACCGACGTTTTGCTGAGTTAATTTGGCTACGACATTCTCCATAATTAAAATTATATCAGTTTGTTCGTTTAAGGAAAACTGTTGGTTATTATTCATCTTTAATTATGAATGTAGAAATTAAACAACTCTTGGAACTAGATAACTACAACAACAAACTACAAACAAAAGAACAACCACCATAGTTACGCACATGTTTAGCCCACTATTATTAATTATCACAGACTCAAGTTAAGACGTCTTTTCGTGATAGACAGTGACGACACGTAAGGAAACATTTCATTCAATTTCGAAATATGTCCGGGAATGTTTTAAAAGCGTTTTGTAAAGATGGGGTATTTCGATTATTTTTATTAACGTTGAGAAGCGCAATATTGGTCTAAATTTGGCTGTAAATTCTTTTATATTATTTAAAATTTCGACATCTCACTCAAATTATGGATAACAATACAAAAAAAGTCAAATAAATTTAAGAGCAGACGGGTTGCCCCCAAAACCACCCTTGAGTACGCCAATAATAACAATAAATTTTGATGCAGCAAGTATGTTACACAAAAAATATCCACAATTGCAAGTTGAATCCAAAAATGAAATAAAAAATACAGGGTTACAATTAAAAATGCAAAGTTGGACCACGCCCAACTTTTTTGAACCACTCTGTATACTGAATGCTCCTCACAAAATAAAGTTCGCTGAATATTAAAAATATTTTATATGAAGTTTTTTTCTATTCTCAGCTATCATGGACTTACCCTGTATATTATGTTATACAAGGAGAAATGCTAACTTTTTAACTCCTTAAAATTTTTATATACGGGTTTCATCATTCTATGTCACTTTAAAAATCGTAATTTATTCAAAGAAAAAAAAAATATATATATATATATATATATATATATATATATATATATATATAATGTGTTTTCATTCCGGGTGTACATCCGTTCACTACTGTCGTTCTGAAAAGAACAGTTTTGTTGACGTTTCGCCAAAATCACATTTGGCATTTTCGAAGCTTTCTTTCTCGCGTCCGAATAGAGACTGATGTGTTGGTGAATGCGACGCTTACTTTTATACCCCCACTCCGGGCCGAAAGTTATATCTGCGCAGGCGTTGGTCGTTATTTATGTTTTCCGGATGGTGCTGTTGTTGTTGCGCTAATTTGCGATTTTAGATTTGTCGATTATTGTCTTCCATACTGTTGGTAGTTTTAATGATTCGTCCCTTTTATTCAAATCACCTTGTTTTTCAATTTCTATGGCTTCTCGGATTATTCTGGTCTTATAATGCTCTATATTGGCAATCTCCCTACACCCATCGAAATTTATTGTATGGCCGGTTTCCTGATGATGTAGGAATAAAGCTGAGGTTGTTTGTTTATTTCTGATGCTGAGTTTATGCTCTTCCACTCTTGCTGATATTCGCCTGTTAGTTTGCCCCACGTACAACTTTCCACAGTCCTGGCAAGGAATACTGTATACTCCGTGGTTTTCCAGTTTGATTTTATCTTTTGGGTTTCCAAGTAGTTTACCTATAGTAGTTTGTGGCTTGTGTATTGTTTGTATGTTGGGTTTCCTAAGAATTCTTCTCATTCTGTCTGTTGTGCCTTTTACATATGGTAAGACTACTTGTTGCTTTCCCGGTTAATAAGTTTTGTTGTTTGTTGTTCGGGAAACTCGTGCATATAGCTTTCTCTATGGTGTGATTTGTGTAGCCATTTTTCTTTAAAGCACTAAATATTACCTTAAGTTCGTTTTGTCTCGTCTGTGTTTCAGTTAATCGCACGGATCTGGATATTAGAATATTTGTCACAGCTTGAATTTGTGCTGGGTGATGGTGTGATTTTGCATTTAAATATCTGTCTGTATGTGTTGGTTTTCTATAAACGTTATATTCGAAATGTCCGTTATGCAGTTTTGTGACCAAAACATCTAAAAACGGTAGTTTGTTGTTTTCCTCTAACTCTAGAGTAAATTGTATTCTGGGGTGGATTGAATTTACGTGTGTCAGAAAATTTTCGAGCCCTGCATGACCATGTTGCCATATAATAAATATGTCATCCACATAACGAATCCATAATTTGGGCTTTAAACTTGCTTTCTCAAGAACTTCTTTCTCGAAGTATATCATAAATTTTTTAGTTTTTGGCGAAACATAATAAAAACTGTTCTTTTCAGAACGACAGTAGTGAACGGATGACACCCGGAATGAAAACACATTGTATTTTTCTATCCGTGAAGGACTAAAAATCAACATATGTATATATATATATATATATATATATATATATATATATATATATATATATATATATATATATATATATATATATATATATATATATATTTATATATATATATATATATATATATATATATATATATATATATATATATATATATAAATGTATTAGCCATAGATATTAATTAAATTAACAGCCTTACAAAAAAATCAGGCCTAATAAAATGTAAAAAAATAATACTAAAACTGGATGAACTGGTAAAATTTTGTTTCGTTTCAAACTTATACCATAAATACACTAGAAATGTGTCTTAACAATTTTGATTTAGAATGCCATATGCGTAGATATTCAGTTTTTTAAGGGTTCAAAAGCATTCATATTTTATATTTTGAGAACGCTAATCGATTATAGACAAATTGAAAATAGATATAGTTGGGGTAAATGTAACACTAAAAAATTCCTGAACTCATTGGCGCAGACTGTTACTATTTTTTTCGATTATACATATTTAAAATAAAAAAGAGGTAGTATTTTGAAAAACGCGAGGTATGGCAAGTTTAATTCATTTTTTTGTATACATTGTACTGTTAAGAATAAGATAAACCTAACATGACTAACATTGACTTGGAAAACACGTACACAAAAAATCATTGTTTCTTTAAAATTGGTTGTATCTTTATTTTTGCTCACCGCATACGACGCTCCGTAAACACATAGGTTTAAAATCTTAAGACACCGCGTACTTAATCATTGCGAAGTGACCTGCCGACTGACTGCGAGAAGCGGCAATTCATAGGTGCGGGAGGGGCCGGGCGTCGGCAAGAGGGAAATTTATTGCGGAATACCCAAGCGCTTGGACTATTTAGAATATATATATATATATATATATATATATATATATATATATATATATATATAGACTCTGATAAAAGAAGATAACATATATCTGTGTGTTAAAATTATCATATGGATACTTTAAATATAGAGAGACAAAAGTGTATGTTTTTTTATACATTATTACTTCCAGGAAGTGCTTAGATAAATTAACTTTACTAATTCCACTAACATTTGAAAACATTCTTCTGAGAATATCTTTCAAGCGAGGTTGTCGCATGAACGGGCTTGTTTATATGTAATAACATCATATCTATCTTTGACATCTGTCAGAAACGTTTAAAAATTTGATATTGCTAGGTACAGAGTGACGCATACATTTAAACAGTCAATAACTTTGTTAAATAATAATTATTTCTTTTTAACTTTAATTAAAATAGAAATTAAAAGCCTAAAGATAAGTTTACACTTTATATGAAAAATTACACTCTTTCAATCACATTCATTCCCGGCTTCACAAAAGCAGTCTTTATCAACCGCTTTTTCCAATGCGAACCTTAATATTTTTTGCTACAAGACCTTTTGTTTTTTTGGAACATTTTTTAAATCGTAAAGCAGAATCTGATAATTAATTTCTGTAGAAATTAGATTTTTACTATATAAAATGTTTAATTATTATAAAATTTAGCTGCAGTAACACAAGAATTTAGTATATTTTCTTCGAGTTGACATTCCAGTTTCTTCTGCGTTACTCACTCACATACGTTCAATTTTGTTCTCTGTATTTGTTGAACGAGATCTGCCCGAACTTATAGCATTATCATAAGCTTATTTCTGACCAAAATATTAATAATAGTCCAGGCTTTTTTTTAATCACATTAATTACTTCACTCTTTCAGATATTTTTGAGACACTGAAGAAAGTCTACAATGACATTTTTTCATCCGAAAAGCGATTAAGTTATTGCCCCACGCTTATCAGGAGGTTCTTGGAAGATGAAGAAATGAAAGTTCTCAAAAGCAAGTTTGAAGTTTCTCAAGATATAAAATCTGTTCTAGATCTTCATGTATATATTGGTACAATGGCAATACACGAAGCATCTTGGGTACCTATCTGTCGTTATGAAATGCATATTAATTCGAGCGACCCAGTCCAAATCAAAGTAAATTTGTTTTGCAACTTAAAAACTTATTCTGTTAGAGTATTTAATAATGATGATCTAAGGGAAATTAAACAGGCATCCAACAACGTAATTGTAGACAAATATCATATGAATACTTATGGGTACACAATAATCTGCTATGGTTGGTCAGAAGATGATCAGATTAAATTAAACTGGAAGCTGATTATTGCGTCTGAAAAGATGTCTAGAGGAGATCTAGTCATAGTTCCAATTAGCGTGCTCAAAACATTGTCTTTGAAAGATCACTATGTGCCCTACTTTGATAATTTAATATGTCGATTCTTTATCAAAGCAAGTTCAGATTCATTTCTTACAGCTAACTTAACAGCGTCTTACGATCAAGTACAGCTATGTATGACACTGCTAGATCATAATGAAAAAATCTTACGAAAGTCGTATGGTGTAAAGAGTGTTCTTTTTCCAGTGCTAGATTTGCGATGTGGCAAAGTATCTTCCGAAATGTCAGTTCAATTACATGAAGCCATTCAAAGTATGTATTACTATTTATACACGTATTATACTGGCGAGCAAATGAAGTGAGTAAGGAGTATTTAAAATCTTTGTTTATTTTAAGTGTTTAACGTTTAGCTGGAATAAATTCAATAACTTGAAAACTATTTACAATTTTTAAAAACTTACTTGTCAAATTGATTTATTCCACTCCGGATCTTATATTTCAAATGCAACTATATTTTTGGAGATCAGTGGATTATTCTAATCACATATTATGTAACATGTCCTATACCTAAATTCAACTATTTAAAAAAAATGGTGTTTCAAAATGGTTATTTAGAACCCTCTATCGCCCAAGCAGTTGAACTTAGAACCAAATGACTTTCTTAACTTCCATGAATCTATTGTATGAAACCAATCAATGTCAAAACTAGACCTTTCTGTTCAAACCTGAAGTGGACACTAGTGTTAACATAAGAAAGTGTAAATTTGTTTATTCTAAATTTAACCGTTTAGCAGATAGATATAAGTACCAAACAATGACAATTTTGAAACGCCATTTTCTCGAAAACAGTTAGGTATATGAGATGTTACATAAGATGTGATTAGAATGTTTCGATAGTTTTTTTCAAATTGTGAATAGTTTTCATATTATTAAATTTATTCCAATTAAATGGTCCATCCTGAATATTGAAAAATTTAGTGGTTTATGATATGCTCAAAGCTGTTATAAGCCCTGTAAACTATAACAAAATTTTATTTAGTGTCAAATTAATAAGAGATGAACAAAGGGGTGTTAAATTCTTTACATGCAATAAGAATCAGCTTTATTTTAATGAACGGGTTGTTGTTTTAATATCTCGTATCTTTACAATATTTTGTTTATCAAGCGTTTAATATTAAATTTTTTAGGTTTTTCTATTTTAGATGAACAGGGTGGTCCAATAATGGAGGAGGTCGGCTGTAGCTCGGGAACTGTTAATGACAGAACTTAAAGAAAAAAATATTTATAGGTAAATTAGCCAAGTGAAATCGCTGCAAATTATTTTCAAGTTCGAAAGTGGGTCGCTAGGGGGTGTAACAGCAACACAAAAGTGTTAATGCCAATTTCTCTCAAAATTCCGTAATTCAGGTAGGTATGTTGAAAATATAAGCATTGTATTCTTCAACCAATTTCGCTTTTTTTTTGTTTGAGACCATTTTTGTCTGTTTTCGCCTCTATGACCACTAACAAAGTCAGTACGGTACAGTTTATAGCTCCTCGAGTAGAGCAAAAAAACAGTTATCTTCGAAACCAAGTTGAAAAAAATCGGTTTATCCAAAACAGAGATATATATACATTTGAAAGTAAAAATGTTTGACCATCCACACTACTTTATTTTTGAAATTGGTTAAAGCATATATTTTCAACCTACCTCAATTATGGAAATTTAGGAGAAAATTGGTATTTACACTTTTGTGTTGCTGTTACTCCCCATAGCAGCCAACTTTCAAACTTGAAAATAATTTACAGCGATTTCTTTTGGCTGATTTACCTATAAATATTTTCTTTCTGTCATTAACGCTTCCCGAGTAACAGCCGACATCCTCTATTATTGGACCACCCTGTACAGCTTGGTTATTTTAACGTGTCTGCATTTTATTCTGCCTAAACTTTCTCATTTGAGAAGGAATAAAGATAATTCAAAAAACCAGTTGTATGACTAGTTAACAGGGTTTTTAGCATTAGAGAAAAATTAACAAAGGAATTGTCAAACACACAGCTTGTATCAAAATTATTAAGGAAACGGCCAAATATATCAGGTACCGCTTATCTGAATTTAATGAAAATATGCACACTTGGATATGAAATTATACTGCATCCAAATCCAAAACTGTAAAAACTGACGCCATTGGCTTTGTTTAATAAAAATTATTTTCCTGACTTCACAATAATTTCACCCTCATGAACTTCTCCCAGTAATTATAACTCATTATTTTACTTCGAAATTATAAAACCACAGCGAACAAAATTATATTTGTCAAAGATTACAATTGCCTACTTTGCTTAGCAACAGACCGGGCAAGGTAATAAAAATATTGCCGCTGTAATAAAATGTAACTAAGGAAATTATCAACTTTCATTGAATTACACTGAGTCACGTGACGCATGAAGTATATTCTCATTTATAAATCAAAATAGTGAAATGTGAAAAAGCGCCAACTTCTCAAAATAAAATATTGAAATACTGTTTAATATACTCAGGCGTAGGGCTGTTTCTATTTTCGCAAAAAAAACGCAGCGGAATTCAAAGTATGTAATTCTCGGTAGCATCGACATAAAAAAAACATTCGGCTGACGTAAAAAACTCTGTTTGAAAATATGTTCCTAATGCATTATTATTGCGGCTTTTGGTAAAAAATCGCAATAAAATATCACTCCCATCAAATTTATGCTAAAAGAAAGAACGGTTGCTAAAGAGAAAATTATTAAAAAGTGAAATTTTTGACTTTCAAAGATAATTTCGAAACGAAACGATGCCGAATCGATTTAATTTCAGGTTGGTGATCAGCTACCCAAAATCTATAAACCGGCTACCCCTTCACCCCCCCCCCCCCGTGTTTATGAGCTCGCTACCCACTATTCGGTTTGATTCGTCGGTTCGATTTGTGGGTTCGGTTCGTCCATTCATATGAATGAGCGAGTGGTCGAATCAACGAATATTTCATCCACACTAATCATCAATTTTTATTAAATACGTTCATATGGATTTCATGTGTCGTCAATGTTTGAAAATACATAAAAAACGAAAGAGCTGATTTGGACGAATGGTTCGCCGAGGTCAAAGGCTGCTTGATTACCCTCCCAAAAGACAGAAACGCCGCGCAACGAAAAGATAGGATGAACCGGGCCCTCCACACTAACTAATGAACGAATAAACAAATAGTTCTCTCATCCGCACAGTGAAGAGGGTCTCTCTCGAAAACTCCAAATATAAATATATGTTAAATATTACTCAAATACACGGAACATATTGTCTAAATACAGAAGATGTATTTAAATTATCAAATCATATAATTAGATACATTTTTAAATGCCAATTTCTAAATACCTTTCGAAACTATTTGATATACTTAATACTCAGTCCTTATTATTCTAGGTATTTAACTACAGCATATTTACATACTTACCGAAAAGTAAATAAAAACAAACACAAATTTAAAAAAATCAAATAGTGCCCGGCTCTGAGTCTCAGGCTCTGCTAACATTCATGAATACCTTTCCACCTCCCACCATCTGCAGTTTCACTTGCGTTATACACATATTGCGTTTAAATAAAAGTATCACGAATTAAGAATATGAAGACTCGAAACTATTTTTTAAAAACGTTTAATTAATATTTTATAAAAAAGAATTAAAAGCTAACGACTGGTTTATATGAGATTTGAAGTAATAATGCATTGTGTTAGGCGCATAACATCGAGAAAGGTTCTTATCTCCTATAATGAGTTATATTGGAATATTATACTCTCTTAAGACTAATAAATATACGAAAATAACCACGAGGCTAATTCCTCCATCCTTAGATTTTTCAACGTTCTCGTTGATCAGCTTTTGGATCAGCTTTTTTGTAAATAGAGTTTTGAATCCTCTTCCTTCCGATTATGTTAATAATAATTATAATAATAAACAAGATTACACATATAATGATTGCAGTAATAGAATAATGTGCGGTTCTTGTCGCAATACTTGATGGGTTCAAATAGGATGTGTTCCATTATCATAGGTTACTGTATATGATACAATTGTAAATTAATTTTTGTCTGCTTTAAAATCAATATTTTCTAACTTTCGACTAATATTAAAGGCATTGGGAAAATATTTCCTATTTCCCATAATTAATTTACACTGGCTAAAAATTAGGTTAGAATTATTTAGTACAGTTTCTGAAATAGCTTCGCAATTTTCTGTTATTTCTGTAGGCTTATTTGTACATTAAAAAAATTGGTTGTTCATAGTAAATAATTCAAAATTATAGTATTTTTCACCTTAACGTAGCTGATTAAGCAATTACTGATTAGTACAAAACCATTTGTTATTATTATTATTATTGTTATTATATTATTATTAAATTTTTGAAACCATGAGCCGGCGCAATAATATCTACTAGGTGTCACAAGAATTAATTATTCTACAGTAGGTAAGGTCGTATAATTTTGTTATTAATCAGTTTTTGGGTTTGTAAATGGATTTCTGCTTGCATGTTATAGAAATGTCTAAATGAACTTAGTACACAAAGGCCAATCGTTTGTAGTTCTTATTGCGTGTTTTGTTCGGCTGGTTAATGTTAAGTCACAATTCTCATGGAACATGATATGTTTAAATTGATAACAGAGGTTTCTAGTTTTTAATTTTTCCAATTCGTTAACATAGGTAAAACGTAATTGAGCAGCTACATCAAAACGTTGAGTTTTATTAGGTGGATTCGTAACTTCAATTAAACTTTCTGGAATTACTTTTAATTTTTGGTTAAAGGTTATTTGAATGTTTGGAAACGGGCTCGACATATATCATCAAGAATTGTATAATTATTAATTTCAAAAGCTGGTAAAAGTCCTATTCCTTCCTTTTGAGTTACATGAATTTTCATTATTTTATTATTCATAGATACATGTTCTATTGGATTGTACATTTAGAATGTTTTTTTATAATCAATGACTGCTTTCATTTATAACACGATACTTTGAACTTTTTTGTTTACAAGCAGTTATTTCGGAAAAGCTGTTTGACTAAAACTCTCTGGGTTTTTTCTACCGCTTGATCGTTTAGATGATTCTGGCAAGAAGAGAAAATCTGAGTCTCAAATTATATAATGTAAAAATCTGAAGATTGTAAATTAATTAATTCTTGAAAACTAAATTGGTTATTAGGTCTTACATTTCAAAAATTATATTTCTGAATAGGCGTGTTTTGTAAATTATTTGGGCCATACGTTCTCATTGATTGTGTACCTGTGCTATCGGGGTTATTTCCTATTCAGGTGTTAGTAATTGACATTGGTGTTGGTGTTGGAAAACACATTATTTTTCTGTAGAGCGAAAACATATTGCTTTGGTTGTCTAAAGGCAGGGATATTAGTTGGGAATTTGACTGTCGTATTTTCCAATGTTGAACATTAATCGAATGACGGAAAAGTTGCTTTTCGAAAGAGATTGTTAGTGTTGTTAGTAATAGACCTATTTCTATTCAAATTATGTCTGTTTAATTGGTTTCTTAAATTTACTTGGGATTCTAAAAATTTATAGTTATACATGAAATAGTCTCATCTAATTTGTTGTTGGTAAATACGATTTTAATATGTCTGGTGGGTTACTCATTAATGTAATAATGGCTGTCGTTTCTGCTTGAAAACGAAAAATACTTCTTACATTTTCATCAGTATGTTTAACTTGAATTTTGTAAAAATTCTTTGCACGATTTATTTTAATCTAACTAATCCATTATAGCTTCATTTAAATTTCTATTAAAATAATTTAATTGTTGTGTTAAAACTAAAAAACTGATGGGGTCACCAAATTTTTGTCTAAGGGCGGTTCTTAAATCTTCCCATTTGTTAAAATTAGAATGACAATAGAAAAGATGATTCACCTGGTCTATAAGTTTGAATTTTATAGTAAGAAAGACATATTTCTTTTTTGTTTCAGATTTATTAAAAATTATGTATGAAAATCATTGATTGCTGATATAAAATGTCCTAAATAATCTGGATTTCTGTTAAAAGTTGGCAAAAGTTTGAACATCCATTATATTTGAGTTTGCTTCTAATGAAATATTTTCTAGGAGGTTACTACTATCTATGGAAGGTTCAATATTTTCAGTTAAATTTAATTAAGAATTATGTTTCTTTAAAGTATCAATCAAACTTTTTTTGGAGCTTTAAAAGTTTTGAACAATAAATAAGTTACAGCATTATTTGGGGAATACAACATTTGCTCTTTTCCTTAATATCTCAAGAATCCGAACCGCTTGAGTCCTTCTGGAGATAAAATTATTTCTGATAAGTATTGTACTATACCGGATTGTTAATGCATATATAGACTCCCTGTACGTTTTTCATCATAAACATGCATCCTGTATAATAATTACCTGAATGTTTAAAGTTTGATCGCAGAAAATTTTTAAAATCCGAATTTCAGAGAAATCAAAGTTAGATTTCTAACAGTGTCAATTGTTTATAAAATTTTATATACCGTGAATAAATAAATAAATAAATGGGTCAAGTACGACAGTTACTATTTGAATTCTTTATCAGTATACCAAGAAAAGCACATTATTGGGGATATGTGCAACTTACTTAGTTTTAGTTTTAAGACTTTTATAGCCATATTCACTAAATGCTTTAAATTTAGACCAGGTCTAACTTCGATAGTTACATATCTAGCATGATATGCACATTATTCAACAAGAAAACAAATATTTTTTGAGAATTACAAAAACAGTGATATAAGTAGACAAAACATAACTTGCGAATTAAAAATTTTAATTTCCATGACAAATTAGATCTAGTCTAACTCTTCAACATTTTTCGGGTTCTTGTGGCATTTATTTCGCAGTAAGATTTTAAGATAACCTGAATGAGTACTGACGAAAACCTCTTTTCTATTTTTTTAATAATTTTAATATAATTTATTTAAAGGTTAACATTAAGGATCAAAATTACGATATTACATAACATGATTTTATGTTTTTCTGTGTATAGAGTGTGGTCATTAAATGGTATGATTACCTAATAGAATCTGGCCTCCACCGCCCCTCAATAAAAATTTCATTTCAGTGTAAACTTGTGGTGAAGTATTTACAATTTTTCACATTTTAGATGCTAAAAAAATAAGAACTTTAAGTGGGTTAAGCAACATAACCTACAGCAAATGGTATAAAACGTATATGATGACGGAAAATGAAAGTATACGTAGCAACAGTTTTAGCAAAAAAAGTTCTTCTATTCTTAGTGAAACAGATGCTTTCCAAAAACGCCATAGGAAAAGAAATTCTGCTGATAATGTGACGGAGGATGATGAAATTGCTAGTTTTAGGTCACAAACCAGCGAACACGGTAAGTGAAAATGCACAAAGTAATTAGGCAAATCTACAATGCAGCTAGTAATTAGCTACTAATTTTTTTTTGAGCCATCTACCAATTTAAAATATATCCGCAGTTTTTTTCATAATTTGACACTATATAGTATATATACCGGGTGATGCCTCGCCTAGCGGAGCATAGCAAATCCCATGTAAATTTTGAGGTGATGTAATTTTGTCTTTTCTATGAATTTTAGAAAAAAAATATTTGATAGATATACGAATATGCCTAATTTGCGCAATTACCGATAAAGCCTTATCAAGAAAAATCTATTCGTAAAATATTTAAATAAAATAGAGAATGCGGATCTGATGCAGCGCAGTTCACCTAGAAACACGAAAATACCGATAAGTGCTGTTAGCTAGCAACGAACAGACAGAACATGTCAAGTTTTTCTGAAATTTTGTATACCGTTATTCAATAGTCTCCGCCAATTTTAATTATGAATTATTACTCAACCCAAGAAAAATTATCCATTATTAAGTGGTATTTTGCCGGAAACAGCGTGAGAGCGGTATTTCGCAATTTTCGCTAATTTCGAAAAAAGATACAATTCGAAGATTAATTGTAGAAGTCGAAGAAGAAAAATGGGTACGGTACAAGAAGCATCCGGGATATATTTGGAAAACACGAATCAACTGTATTCTAAAAAAGTAGAAATATTACTCCTACAAATATGGGAAACATTAAAACCTAGGGAAGGAAATGAAATCCCACGCTAGAAGTTCTGTTTTGAGGTAATGAAAAGGGCTAATAATAATAGAGATTTGTTAAGAAATATTTGTTTTTCTGGTAAGTGTTCTTTTACATTAAACGACGAACCAAATGTTCATAACGTACGAACATCGTATTGTGCATTCCAGGAAATACATTATAGGCCCTTTTTTCTAGAAAAAAAAAACCTTACATAATTAACATTTCTGGAATTATAGAAGACGACCATGAAAGTCATGAAATCTGGTTCCAAATGAATGGATGTCCAACTCACAACTCTTAAATAAATAGGGAACGTTTAGAGGACCATATATAATCGGTAAAAAATCAAGTAACTACGCCAATGATTTCCACAATTTTTCGGTGTCAAAACATCAAATCAAAATCAACTATTTTTGTTTTCAATTTGACTCTTATCGGTTTGTACGTTCTCAAATTATTAATTTATTACGTTTTAATACCAAAATAATATCAAAGACCTATGCCCACGACACTAAAATCTAATCCGCACTAGAAAACTAGAATTCTTCCATTAACCCTGAGAAAATTCCTGTATAACTCATTGATTCATTCCCATCTCTCTTATTTAACCCTTATGTGGAGCAAAACTTCTCAAATCCAATTAAATCCTTTACGGGTCCTGCAAAATAGAGCTGTTAAAAAGTCTTCAACCTTCCTTTTCGCTATCCAACCAGGTTACTCTATCGCCCCAACAAAATTCTTGATATTCTTTCTTTATCCATCTTTCAAATATGTGCTTTCATTCATCACTGTTCTCAAAATGACGTCCATTCATCATTGCAATTTGTTCCATTCAACCAAATACATACATATACCCGTAATAAAAATAATAATAATAATAAAAAGTATACTCTCAGAAGGTTTGCAACACTACAACGACAGTTGAAGTTCCTGCAAAGAGACATTTATTCACTAATAATTGACTGTGATATGTTTTACTTGTGAATCGTGTAATTTTTGATTTTTTTTATGTAGAAAGTAAATGTATTATATTTGGTTTATATATACAATATTTATCAACAAACAATTGGCGCAGTACTAAGTGTTTGACCTACATAGCCTAGTGCTCTTGGTCTGTGAATATTTTAAAATTGTATACTTACTATGTATTGTGAACTTTTTTTTTAAATTCGTTAATAAATCATTTGGAAAAAAACCCTGACTTATTTTTGGTGCAAATTTGAAACTAATCGGTTTGATCATTCTGAGATTATTGTTTGATCACACACATTCTTACAGACTCTTTCTTCTAAAAATATGTTTTTTTTTTGTGTGTTCTAGGGACTTTAAGGCGTCGCAAAAACCGACCTCATATTTTTAAAAATGTTTACGATTACAGTACTTCCCATATAACATATCATAATAAAAGTTTATTATAGAGACTATGGAACGCCGTTTTACTTTTTAGTCTGCTATATGCCCGGTATTAATTTAAATTGAATGGGACTTCATTATGGCAATTTATTTTATAATATTAGAATAAAAATGTAATTTTAACTGAATCCTTGGAACATCTAGAGCTAAAGCCTTCATATAGATTTTTAACAATCAATTAATTTGATTTAGCTATTAAAATGTATGTCAGGATATTTGGATGGGTCTTTACAAAATTAATTCAATTTTTATTATATTATTATAATTAAAATGCATTTTTTTTATTATAATATAATTTTATTACTTACAAATTTGTTGATATCAATATTTATCCAATATTTAACGAGTACCTTTGTAGTATTTTGTGGGAAACAATATAGCCGATTATCAATTTTTATGAATAGTATTTTCATTTACAGCGATTTCTATGATTATCTATTTTCATTGAAACCAATTTCCATTGATATCAATTTCGATTGAATACAAGCACCTCGAATGCATTTTTATTATCGGAAGTTTCGCCATCTATAGCCTCCCAAAAGAAATATAATGTGTTTGCGTGAGTGTGTTCGATAACTCAAATTAATTTGCGAATGTGTCGTCATACGAAAGAGAAGTCTTCGCGCTCAAAAAGGTTTGTAAAATTCTGGAGCTTCTCTGGTCTGGTATTATGTGTTCTGAAGTATGAGCCGACTTCTTTGGTTTGCGTATTGCGCTAACATTGGATTGCATTCTAATAATCTTGCTTGCTGATTTTTTAATATCATTTGTGCAATAAACGACGATGATACCGACCGAATTTAAACTCGTCTTTCTCGCGCAAGTACGTCACATCTATGTACAGCGTTCAGTCAGGGAGTCAAATAGGCCGTAATGCATTGTCATTTGAAAACGTTTGTAGAATTTACGCTTCAATAAAATGTTTTTAAAATTATTAAACTAATTATTTTGAATCTAAAGATTTTATTTTGAATACAGTTTATTACGTCCTACCTGTGCAGTTGCAGGCAGTAGAAATCGAGATTGGAATTAAAATCGATAAACAAGTGACAGATATAAGATATTTCAAATTTCCAAAATAATACATTTTCAAAAATGTGGATTGGTGCTTACCGTCAAGCTATTAAGATAAATTTAAAAAATGGTAATTTAGGATATATTTACTATAATAATAGAACAATATGGTTTTAGCTACTTGTATAGGGCACTTTTAAAACTGGTTTGTATTTTTCAATTGCAAGTAAAAACTAAAAATGTCAATAGACGGCACTAGTGCAGCAACTCAAGTAACAAATGTTATAAAATATGAATGGAAGTTTCCCCTGCAATTATTTTACTTGCAGCATTCTTAACTTTTATTTTAAATTAATTAATTATTTTAATCAAAATAAATATCACGAATCCTCACGATGAGCACTTTAGATAATCTGATATTTGTAAACTTCAATTTTATTTGGGCATACCGTTGTAAGTGTATCGTGGTGTTAATCATAATTTTATAAACAATGAGTATTAAAAGGCGACTCGCATGTTGCGTTATAGAGGCTGCTTTTCTAGAAGCAACAAGGCCGAATTAACTACTTACGATGGTTGGGGCTCATCTGGGCGAGGCAAAGTTTTGCGATGACAAAAAACGGTCAATGGGTTTTACGTATTTGGGGGCCCTTCGGCAGTAACTCATGTAATTTAATAATAGTAATTTACATGATGACAAAAAAAAAGAAAAGATCCTCAGTTTTGTATTTCGCTCGCTGATGTCTCTCGGGGCCCCCACCACATATTTGAGCCTTACGCGTTGTGGCCTTTTCAATCATTAAATCCCCGCAAAAACAAGACGCGCAAGCTCTGTGCTGGGGCCACTGCCGACGCGACGGCGCGGCGGGGGCCTGAGTCAGTGGCGGGCCGTTAGTATATGAAGTGGGAGGGAGAAGGTAAAAAATAGTATTCGCATGACTTGCGACGCCGACGGTTCGGCAAACTACTTTCAACACTTCGAGATTTTAGTTTTAAATAAATTTGTACAAGCTATATTGTCACAGATTACAAAACAATCTGTGAAGTAACACTTATTTTCTCGGTTAGTGATAGTGTCTGATTCTGATGTTAATGAAAGGTTTATAATTTGAATCGGCCATTGAATTCGGATTTATTTTTTTAATTTATCAAATAAATAAATATATATATATATATACAACCATTATTGTTAAGCCCCCGTTTATACAATGATATAACAATTTCAATCAAACAACACAACCTTTATTTTATTGGTAGGTGTAAAATAAAGCAATGAATGTTCTTCCAGCAAAAGCTGAATCTGATTTTTTATCCAGAAAGCTATTTTTATGTTTTGAAATCTGAAATGCGTATTTAAACGTTCTATCTGTAGCACCTCCACTTTGAGTTTTTATCTATTTTGTTTTATAATATATCTTACTGTAACAGTGTTGCCGTATCTTCTTTTAGTTCCGAATTACTGCTATTAACTTTTGTTTTTTAAATGGGACGCCCTATATTTGTTTGTTATTTTTATTTACTATGATATTGTAACTTCAACCATGACGTGTCAAACCAGAACCTTCGTATATCAGGGTGACTAAAAATTGCTTAGGCTTAAATGCATATTATGCCTTTATTTGCCGATTTTTTAAAATACTGCATATTGTTGTGGGGGGTATCATTATATATTACTCGCAAAGGCTAACCCGAAGAGCGACATTAAAAAAAAAGATTTTTTAGAAAAAACCGTTTAATATTTAAATGGGCGTAAAAGATGTTTAGTGAATAGACAGATAATTTTATTTTTCTCAGAGTTCTTGGAGGTAAGTTAATAGTTTTTGCCAAATCACAGCACTCTAGATTGAGAAATAAAAATTAGTTGAAAAATAACATTCAATGTGAGAATTACATATGGTTGTACTTGGAATATCTCAACCATTGAGGTAGTATACCGGAATGGTCCCAACGAATGAAAACACGCAAACATATACAGGGTGTTACAAATTCGATACAATGTCGGTTAAAATAGAGCAAAGTTGCGCAATTTAACATCGAATAATAAGTAGTTGACAAAGTTAGACAATTATGACTACCTCCGAGGATATAGGTACGTAAAATACCGAAAAATCAGCTATACATATTTTATTTTTTTCAGGCTGCATTGAAGAGATATCACAAAATAAATTTTATATCTTTATAGCTACTTTATCCATTATCAACAAGATGGTGCACATAGATTTGAAATCCGACGTTTCTTTTTCGCGGTCAGATCAACTAATTTTTTTTTTAGATAGACCTGCGTTTTTTAAAAGCCGTTTATTTCATAATATGTGCGTGAGTACCAGAATGTAAAAACTAAAAATAGAAAAAAAAATCAGCTTTGTAGGTTAAACTTGTGTAACCCACAAAGCTGTGTGTAAAGAGACCTTGTGAACAAAATTACCAAGATAATAGGGCATGAATGCAATGTTTTGTTTTGGGGTATTCTTCAATATAACATGTTCTGCATTCCAACATACGACAGTTTCGGTTTGAGTACGTGCAGGAGACAAATGCACCCTGCACCTCTTTCCCCCCGAGCTAATAACCCAAGCAAAAATTACATTATATAAAGCATTTCGGGACTTTTACCTCACAAACATTGAGAACTTTGTTTTTTTTTAGTCTTCATGCTTATGTTGTTCCAACAAGAACCTAGAACTTTTTTTTAGTTATCAAATGTTTGCCTCCCCCTCTAAGACGGCATTCTAAATACACCACTGATGTGTTCATTTTTGTAAATCCGTATCTTGATCGACACGCAGCTTTGAAAGTGAAGTGCACATACCTATAAATTATAATAATTACTCACATATTAAAAAAGGGAGACAAACATGAAAATAGTGTCCTAATTATCAAATAAATATTGTAAATAAAGATATAGTGATATACCTATACAACCTTACTACAGTTTGCTTTAAATAGGGTGACCACATATACTCTTTTTAAGAGGAATGTTCTCTTTTTCGGGTCCATGTACTCTGGTACTTTTACTATTTCCATAAATACGACAAATATCCTCTATTATGAGAAATCTGGGACAAATGATCTCTATTTTGCGAAATCTGGTGCCATTTTCTAATTATTTTTGTTATTTTTAGTCCATATTATTATGTGTATTATAATTATTATTGAAAGTCATTGAATTCTGCGAAAGTGACTTTACTTAATTATTATACGCTGGTACCTATTTTTACATTTCGTCGAAATATACTCTTTTCATTTTAAAAAAATCTGGACAGCCTACTTTAAATCACGTTTAAGAAGCCAAAAAAAACTGTAGTAGAGCATGCCGCCGGCACACAGCTTCCAGGAGAAATTGCAATTTGCCATTACAAATTACATTGTGTGGTAATCTGTGAATTATAGCTGGGAAATTCAAAACCTTGTTTTCTTTATTCTGGTATAAATATATAGAATAGCTTGTTTTGGAATAGGATGTTGGGAGCTAGATACGTTCGTTTTAACTTTTTTTCATTATGATCTGTATTTTGTACGTGGTCACATTTTAAATATAGGGGTGTATATCGTATTCCGCAATGATTTAATAACTAACTAATAACTAAGTATTCCCAATCGAACAATAATTAAACACGTTTTTCATTATTCGTATCCGACTCGTCATAACGTCATGCACAACACAGTCTTAATTTTATATGCACTTTTAAATCTTCGAACGCATGCCTAGCCAGAAACTCGGGTATTTAAAAAATTACAGATTTCTGCTCTTGTTGTTCTTAGTTTGCACTAGATCGCTCCACGTCCGATAATTTAAATTGAAACAAGGTGGCTGCATTCAATGAAAATTGATATTCAGAAGAATCGACATTAATAAAAATTCGAAATCAAAACAATGCATATTAAATAAAACCAGTTACCTTATACCCGCTAATCATTTAAATTCCACAACTCTTATACAATTAAATCTCGTATTAACTTTTATTTATTTATTCAAATGTATATTCAAGTATTTTAATTTCAATGGTAAAGGGCCCGTGTTATATCCGTTTGATGTAGTATAAATTACATATAAACGAAAATCAAAATCAAAATAATGAGCATTTTTCTATTTACATTTTTAGGGTGTTAATGGAATTGACATTAAAAAGAAATGATATCGTAAGAGATGCTTTAATTTTTTTTGATATGCGATAAAAATAAATTAATTTTTTTTATTACATGAGTTCTTAAACCAGATTTGCCTTCATACGGTTGAAATAAATTAATCTCCACAAAGTCGTTATTGCATTCTAATGTTTTCGGTATTAATATTAATTTAATGCGATCCCGTTTGAAGCGATTACATTTTAATAAGAGTCAATTTATTAAATATTTAAACTGATTTTTGTATATAGCATTTATTTCATACCAATTTTTATTAACATCGATTTGTTGAAATGCAATAGCTAAGGAAAGACGCATGTATATAGAAATTTTAAGTAGGCTGTATACGTGTTAAAAAAGGATAGACAACTACTTTTTTGTGGTATCAATTGAAATGGTCTGCAAAGAAATTGCTTATCATAAAAATGTCATTCGGTAAAATCGGTATCCACAAAAATTCGATATCGAAAGAATTAAAAAGAATAAAAATTGTATGCAGGCAGCATCATTTATATGTTTTGCAATTAAATTTGGTATCAAAGACGCGTATGACTAAAAAGTAAAACGGCGTTCCATAAGAGACGGAGTAATAAACAAGATATACTATTTCATTATCTTAACTTTGTTGGCCCCGCTTGTACTTCCTCCACTTACGAGACTAGGCATGAATTAAAATACAAACATAACATAACACATTTCTCTTGCAGTACTTAACGCCATTTCCAAATAGGATTGTCTTGTGAAATTTTAACAAGTTTTATTTCGTTATATCATCGACATATTTGTGTTCCCAAGTGTTTTTATTATTTTTTATTTTTAGACACAGACCACAAACTACATCATAAGAAGAGCCAAGTAAAATCTATGTCGAGGTATGGAATCCCGTATATTTACTAGTTGCAGATAAAGTTTTTTTTTACAAGCAATTAATAATTTTAAATAGTTATTTCAAGAAGTATTTACAGTGTAATTATTTTAATATTACAGCATATTTTTGTAGTTTTAAAAGCAACATATGTTTTTGCAGTTTTTGCAGTTTTTGCAGTTATCAAATGTTGATTATGACTGCTATGCTTTTTTTACATATCATAATAGGTACTAGGGATGCTCATTTATTCTACTTTGCATTATCACTCTCCAACTACGGCTACAGGTTATATAAATTTAATCTGTGAGCTGCAGAGACATCCTTCTTTGCCCAAACTTTAGAATCAGTGGAGGTTCTAAATAAAAAAAACTAAAAAATCTAAAAGACGGTCTCAATTAATAGTTGATTGAGAGTAAATAACTTAATCAAGAATTTGGATAGGCATTTCGTGTCCCTAATGAATAAGTGTAACTTGAATTCGTGGGTTATGGGACTGCAATAAGATCTAAAGTGAAACCACTATTTTCAATTGCAACGTTTCGTGTTACATTAAAACTTTTTCAAGCTCTTGAGTTAGTGGGAAAACCTTAATTGTGTAAATGTCCATAATTAAGGTTTTCCCACTAACTCAAGAGCTTGAAAAAGTGTTAATGTAACACGAAACGTTGCAATTGAAAATAGTAGTTTCACTTTAGATCTTATTGCAGTCCCATAACCCACGAATTCAAGTTACACTTAATCAACAATGGAATTTTTTAATGGAAGAGTTTTTGTCGGAATAAAAGTCTCAGTTATCAAAGGAAGATTAATTATTTAAGTACAACATACAAAACGAAATAATTGTTCTTTAAAAGTAAAAGTTTTTTTATATTGATTAAGGTATCAAGGGTATTAAATCTATAACAAACGCGCAAAACAATGTTGTTCAATTTTTAAATTGTATACTCCATGTCAGTATAAAATCTGTTAAGTAAAGATCCTTGCAATTAAATAATTATATAACAGTTTGGCTTTCTTTATATCAAGTCATTAAAAAAATAGGTTAAAACACGGTATCAAAAATATTACCAAAACTTACATACACACCTAAATTATGACATAAAGTGCCCCTCATATGCATTTTATTAAAAATTTAACAAAAACAGGTTGCTCTGAATTAGATGTTCTAAATTTTTGTACAAAAAAAATAATTTAAGAAATCATTTTTCCAACGACTGAACATCTCATCATATCTTCCAAATTTCATAGGAATGGTAAGTATTGTTATGCCACTTACAAAGGAAATGATCGTTCTCTAAATATCCATTGACAACAATGACAAAAAAGAAAGGTAAGTTTAGGAATAGTATCAACCGAATAGGGAAAATTTTAAATTTTAATGGCGTCAGTGACGAGTTATCAAATCAAGTTTGAAAAGTTGCCGTTTAATTTTTATTTTCTTGTGTGTATTTTAATGAATTGCTTGTTGTGAATTCTTATAGTATTCATACATATTTATATTTCGATTAGTATGCCAGTTCTCAAAGACAAAAATAACCTATTACTTATACAATTAAAAATAGAAATATTTATCGATTAATGGGTTCATTTAGGTGTAAATTGAGACAGTCTGAAACGTATGCAAAAATTCACCAAAGTTATACAGTACTTTTCTTGTCTTTATTTATTAATAAATGGAATGGCTGGTCCTGGTAGCGAAACACGATGCCTCAAGAAATATTCTGGAAAATTCGTTATTTCGTTATTTTTTATATATTGCTTTTTTAACCGTCTCCGGTACCTCAGTCGTGAATATACAATATTATTGAAACTAGATTTTGAAGGAAAAAAATTAGACCTTATTGTGAAAGATCAGGGCAGGAGATATGAACTCGTGAGGTAAGGCTTCTGCGCAGTCTTAATCGGGGTGATTGTTTTTTCATAACAGTTTATTAACTTGCAATGTTGAAACAAAAATAACTCTGAAATTTTGAAGTCAAATCCTTTTCAGATTTCCTCGTCAAAAATATCTAACTTTAAATTGGCTGAAACAAATATTTAAGAAAATTAATTTGTATATTTTCACTTAAAATATATTTCTTTACACCATATATCGAAAGCAATCAGGAGCAGATTAGTACATATATTTAGATACGTAATATTCTTAAATATCAGTCAATTTAAAGTTACGAATTTTTGAGCCAAAAAAAATACTTCTAATTGAAATTAATATAAGGAAATCTGGAAAAGGCTAGAACGCAAAATTTCTGTTTAAATAGTTTATTCCCAACGAACTTACAGTAAGTTCATTACAGGGAAACTAACTAACTAGTTAAATAAAATTATATAAGATAGTTAAAGAAAACTACTATCTAATCTAAATCCTGGAATAAAAATATATAATTAATTTTACATGTCTAAACAATTTTAAATATAATTTATTATTTTATTTCGAAAATTTTTTTCTTTAACACTTTTCTAAATTTAATCACATTTTTGATATCTTTTATTATTTTTGGAATTTCATTGTAAATATAAACTAAAAATCTTTTGCCAAAATTACTTTTTTAACTTTTATCGTTTGTATTCGGTTATGTTGTTTAGTTTGATGGTAATGTAATGAATTAATGAGCAAATTTTAAATTTACATAAATTTTCTAAATTTAATAGGCCTCTTAGTTTATACAAATGTAGTGTCGATTCCAAATAAGGCAATTTATATGTACATTATAAGGTAATAAACCTTATTTTGCAATGTTTTAAAAGGTCTTAAAGTTGTTATACAAGCGGAGCCCCATATGGAAATTAATTATTGAAATTTTGAGTAAATTAGTGAAAAATAAATATATTTTAAATATTTTAGAGGAAGAAAATTCCTAATTTTGAATAAAATGCCAATAATTTAATTTTATTAATGTGTACCTTCCAAATTAAATTTTCATCTAAATGTAAACATAAAAATTTTATTAACTTTACACATTTTATTTCTTCTCCATTAAAATCAATATATGGTCATACATATTTTGTTGATAGACTTTTATTAATAATAATTTGATTATTCAAAATTTTATATAGGTTTGTAAGCTGCTAACCAAGAAATTAGTAAAGATAAACCAAATTTTATATCACTATAAATTGTGGAAATATTTTTGGCAAAATAAATAATAGTTGTACCATCTGCAAATAATTTAATGCTATCTTTCAGTTTCAAATTTGAAATAGAATCTATATATATTAGAAAAAAGACGGGTCCTAAAACGGATCCTTGTGGAACTTCTCAGGTTATTATTTTTTCTGGACTTTTAGAGTCGTCAATTTTAACAAACTGTTTTCGATTATTTAAATAGCTTTGAAACCAACAATACATTTGACCTTCTATACCGATATTGTTATAAACAATGAAATAAAATATTATGATTTACTGTATCAAAAGCCTTTTTAAGATCTAATGTCAGCAAGCAACATTTTTGATCATTATCAACATTAATTTGAATTTCAGAGACTACGCCCGCTACTGCAATTTCAGTATTCTTATATTTTCTAAAGCCATATTGTCCGCTGAAAAGTAATTTTTTAGCATCTAAAAAATTTAATAATCTTTTGTGAATACTGATAACTTTTAAATATCGGTGTAACTTTTACAATTTTTAATTTTTCAGGAAAAATACTTGTATTAAACGAAATTTTAGCTAAATGTATTAACATTGGAATTATATCACTTCTAACAATTTTGATTATTGTAATTGATATGTTATCAAAACCACAAGCTTTTTTGAATCCAGGTCCATAATAATATTTTCTATTTTTTCTCTTGAAATATCATTGTGATCAAAAAACATTGAGTCTTCGTTCTGGATTTCTCACAAACAATTTCTACTGATGACAGGAATCTTGCTGGTAAGTTTTTCCCACACGTTAATAAAATGTTTATTAAATACTTTAAATATTTCATTTTTTCTTCGTTTTTTTTGTCAATTAAAATGCTTTCTATAGTGGGATGTTCGTTTCTACTCTTGTTAACAAATAATAAATTTAAACCTTTCCATACACTTTTTTGGTCATTGTTAAGAAACTGTTCACTATAGTATTTTTGTTTGATTTGACGTATTTTCTTTTTCACCAATTTATTGGAGTTTTCATAAATTTGTTTTAACTCTTGATTGTTGGGTTGCATTTTGAAATTTCCATAGTATTTATCACGTTTCTTAATCGTTAGACAAAGTTCGAAGGGAGGAGGAAATCAGGGTTTTGAATTTGTTTTAATTTTGATTTAATTTTCATAAGTATTTATTTTAAATACTTTTATTATTTCATCATAAAAAATATTTCTGAAACAAGTTTTTTTCTGTTATTCAAGATTTGTAGTTTTCTTTTCAATTTAGTAATGATGTAATGTTTAAGAACCATAGTTTTGAAATTTGCATATATATATATATATATATATATATATATATATATATATATATATATATATACAAGAGTTCATATACAAATTTTTCTGTAACTTCAAAATTGAATGTTTTTTTATATAAATATCCCTAAACCTTCACCATGTTTTTGTCTACTTGCATAAACTGAGCTAAAATCTCTAAAATTATAGTATAGTTGTTCCTTTATACTTATCCTTAACTTATTAAGTTTCTGTTATAACCAATATGTCGATTTTTTCTTCAAATGCCAAAATTTCAACTTCGCCTAATTTGTTTTTTAATGATCGGGAATTTATGTATAATATTCGAAGGCTATGTACATTTAAATTACAACTACTTTGTTGATTTATATTGAGTATTCTTTAGCTTCTTGCATTTTCTTAAATGAAATTGGCATTCAGTACTTAGTGCCTCATGTTTGTCATTAATATTCTGGTTAAATTTGTTGAAAATGTTTATACAAGCGGCTTCTTTCTTTAAATTCATATAGGCTGTGATTTTTTGAGCAAAAAGGGCAAGTTTTATTTTTATTACATTCACTAGCTTTATGGCCATAAGTAGGACATCTAAAGCATGTTAGAATATTTAAGTCTTCTTTATGATTGTCTCATGTATACAATTTTTAATATATCTTCATTGCTAATGTACCTTAAAGTTTTAAGTTCACTTAAAAGTTCTTCATCATTATCTTTTCGTGTATCTACCAATACAAGTCATGTTTTGTTGTAGTTTTTCTTCAGACTATTTTTTTAGCTTTTCAATATCATTTTGCGATTTTAATTTTATTTAAATTCGACCATTTTTTATTTCCTGAATACCGCACACAGCGGCCTGGATGCGTATTGGGTTCACCTGCTTTTTACTTCTTTTTTTAGTTAGTTTAGAACTCTGAATATTTTTGGGTTTTATGATAACTATTGGTAAATTACTTTTTTGGGTTTTATTTGTGTGTTGCTTTCTTTACACTTTGGTTCAAGATGCTTATTAATTTGGATAAGTCTGTCTTCTAAATAATTAACTTTTTCTACTAAAAAATTTAGTTTCTCATTTGCTTCACTTATATATTTCCTAAAAAAGATGTTTTCACTCAAAATTTGTTCCAATATCAGTTTATTAAAATAATTTTCTTCTAAATTTTTAGAACATTCTTCACATTTCCAATTTTGTTTCTGTTTGTTAAGATTTGACGCTTCCTTTGATGATAACTTAATACATTTTAAACAATGCCAAGTTTTGTAATAATCACAAAAAATTTAATAAGATTTCTTATTAAATTTATTTCCACAACCTTTACGTAACTCAATATCTTGTGTTAGAGTGCTGGAATCAACTGCTTCTCGTTGGTCCTGTAGTAAAATTTTACATGTATTCACAAAATCTATAGTCAACGGGATATTTTATTTCATCATCTAAGTCTGAATATAATTCAATATTTTTGACAGATTGTGACTTTTCATCATTTAAAGTTGAAGCTTCAACTGACGGCGACAATGACAATGACGTTTTTTGCATTTTGTCTTGCCCATTTTTGCCTTATTTTAATATATTCTACCTTGCCTTCACTTATGCTGATTCATTATTAATTTGTAAATCTTTTAGTAGTAAAAATTTTGTTTTTTTCGGTGAAAATCGGTAGAAAAATAAAGATATTCTATGCGGAATAACACTGGCTGCTGTCAGTTTACCTTTTTATATATATATATATATATATATATATATATATATATATATATATATATATATATATATATATATATATATATATATATATATATATATATATATATATATATATATATATATATATATATATATATATATATATATATATATATATATATATATATATATATATATATATATATATATATATATATATATATATATATATATATATATATATATATATATATATATATATATATATATATATATATATATATATATATATATATATATATATATATATATATATATATATTGCCAAATTACGTATGGGTCGGCAGCGGGAAGCCACCGGAGCTCCAATAGTACTGTTTTAGTATGATAGACGTTTCGTTTTCGATTTTGTCATGTATATTTAAGAGAAAGGGTTGAAATATAGATGTTATTTAAAGTCATGTTTCAAATTTTGCTGTTATATTTTAGTCACGTAAATACTAAAATATCAAATGTATTTTAGGGGCTCTCTCCAGATCAAAAACCGCAGTTCAGTGCGTACAGGAGGACCGAATAATTTGATTAAAATTGTCGAATCCCAGCCAACTGAATATATATTAGAAGTTAAAGTGGTTAAGTATTAACAATAATAGTGTAATATAATAAAAGTGTTAAACTAACGTTTCACAAAGTCTAAAGCAAAATGCTGGTAAACATCTAATAGGTGTAATAATTTCTGATACTGCCCGGCTACACCAAGCACGTGCTGCCCTTTAGGGTTTGAATGTCAATAGTAAAATTTTGAAAAGTTTGAGACGGTTACTAATATAATGCTAGAAATACGATTTTATTTTATTTGAGATCAGCGTACCAAAAAAATCCTGAATATTCAGAATGATCGGTAGTTCTGCCACTCCACATAAAGTTTTAAGAAAAATGCATTGCTGGCCATGTTGGTTCGGTGACAGAAAATACTTATTTTTACTAATAGAGTAACATACTAATTTTCCAACATAGGGCTCGTTGTATGTAAAAGCATCCTTTTAACAAACAAAATGGACAAGCCGGCTATGATTAATTAAACTCTATAAAAAAGAAAAGCTAAGGGATATCTGTTGCTTGCGATACTAATATTAATACAGCGACTGTGAAACACTACTTTAACTTATTGGAAACAATTCTGAACATTACCTCCACGGAAATTCTTCCAAAGTGTTTAACTTAAAAACAATTAAAGCAACCCTCAAATTCTGAAAGTGAAAGTCCAGTTTTACAAGAAAGCGATGATATGCTTTGAAAACAGTTTGGAAACCACTAGAAGAAATGAGTGGATTACGTAAGCGTATTGCCGCCGTTGTTTTCACGATAAATGTTCTATATTTCAAAAAGTGTTTGACGCATGTAAAAAATTAAGAAAAAAGAATAGGTTAATTAAGTTTGTGGTGTAGATTACTCTTATTCGACTGTTTAAAGGCCGGCCGGTCTCACACGTATAAATGGGCGATGTAACCCGGTTATGCGGGAAAGACCGACCAGTCGTAATGTTTAGGTTTCTTACAAAAAATAAAATTGTATGGTGTTAGTTCTATGATTTATAATATCACTCATAATGCGAATTGTACGAGTAATGATTCAAAAAAAATAAAATTTGAAATTTAGAGAAATAACGGAACTACGGCATTTATTTCAACATATGCTCAAACTTTCCCGGATTTACTCTACATTATATAATTAGTTTTAAAATGAGCTCTATTCACACAAAGGGGACAATTTTGTCACAAGATGGTGGGAAGTGGTTTTCAAACGTGTTATACACTGTATTTTTTATGACTATTTGGAGCGTACTCTTAAATTCCCTGCGTACGTACGTACATAACAATGAAATTTTGAGATTGAAAGATACAATACACATTGATACAAGTAGACCCTAACTAAACAATCATCATATCACATATCGTAATATAAAATATAATATGAAGCAGGCTACATTTTGCTCATAAGAGCTGACCAATGACGAAACCATTTGAGCGGAGGAAAATAATTATCCCCGACATGCGGATTTAGTCATTCCCAGACCTTGCTGGTTGTGTTTTTTTAGCAATGGGCATCCTTTTTCTCCAGGAGTCCGAAAATATTTTTTCCCTGACATCCACTAATATTGAATTTACTTACTTTAGCACGAAAAATGTATAAAGGGCTTGAATGACTATATAGTTACCAAAAAACTAAACTTATCTGGAATTTAATATTGTTACATTTTACTACTACTGTTGGAACATTTGCCTAAAAATACCGCTTTTCTGATTTTCATATCCGGTTGCTAATTAAGAAAGAAACTAGGGTTTGATAATTAAAAAAAACAGAAAGTTAAAGGACCCTGAGCTAACACTTTAATGATTTCAATTATTTATATTGTGTATGGTTTTCAAAATCAGTTCATTATTTTTTCTTCTTCTTCTTCCTCTTATTTTAGGCCTTAAGCCTGTATTTTCCAACTAATTCTCATTCTCTTTTGATGTAGATGTCCGGGAGTCCTTTCATCTTTTAGGAGGTCTGCCCAGTGGCCGGCGTGTCTGTGGAACACCGTCTTGTGCAATTTTTGCTATCCTGTCCCTATTCATTCTAGCAACGTGGTCATTTCAAGCTCTACGCCGGCCGCTTCCGTCCCCATCTGTCTGTGTCCTCTACCTCGCACTCGTTCCTTATGTCGCCGTTCCTTTTCCTGTCTTTTGGTGTATATCCCGCTATATTCCTCAGTACTTTTATTTCCGTTGTTCGTAGGATATTTTTTGTTCGTTTCTTATCTGCTCGGGTTTCTGTACCGTACGTCATCACGGGTCGTACGCAAGTTTTGTATATCCTGGTTTTAGCTCGTTTGCTCATGTGTTTGTTGTTCCATATGATATCCCGAAGAGCACCTGCTATCCTGCTTGCTTTGTTTGCTTGGGCTTTTACTTCATCGATTTTATTTTGGGTGGAGGTTATTTGCACTACTAGATAGTTAAATGCCATTGATCTTTAGCCACTACTAGTGTTTTTGTTTTAGTAATGGATATTTGCATGTTATACGCCATGGCTTTTATATAAAAAGAATACAAAAGTCTCTGTAGGTCATCTTCGCTTTCGGCTGTGACAAGTGCATCATCGGCGTAGCAGATGATTTTTATTTCTCCCGTTGTGAGTGTATAGCCTCTGCTTGTACTCTTAACGTGGTTAATTTCACTCATAATGATGTTAAACAGCTCAGGGCTTAAGAAATCTCCTTGTCTCATTTCTGCTAGTGTTGGGATTTCCTCCGTCAGTTTTTTTATCATTGATATGGAAGTCGACGTATTGAGATTCAGCTGTTTGATTGTGTCCGTAATAGCATCGGGTATATGTTTCTCCATCAGAATGTTGATAATGTCGCTTAATTTGACTCGGTCAAAGGCTTTGGTGAGATCGATAAAGCACATGAATGCGGGTTTTCCGTACTCGATAGTTTTCTTTATGATTTGCCTGATTATAAAAATAGCGTCTAGCGTCGATCTATTCTTTCTAAAACCATGTTGTTCTTCTGACGTATCTACACGTTCAATTATTATTAATTCCAAAATTTTTTTAGACAATTTCAGGGTTGATACTAGTAGTGTTATGCCTCTGTAATTTTCATTTCAAAATTTCTTGTCACCTTTTTTGAATATCGGAATGGTGATACTTTTCTTTCAATCATTTGGGACTGTCCTAGTTCTGAGAATGTTATTGAACAGTTTCCTAAAGTTCGGCCATTAATAGTGGTCCTCCCTCTTTTAGTAGTTCATTTGGTATGTCATCTAAGCCTTCCTATTTTTAAGCTTACACGCTGTTTTCGTTGTTAGTTCCAATGGTATTTCCACCGATTTTGGGTTGCCCGTATCTTCTTCTTCGATGATGTCTTGTTCTTTAACATCGTATAGCCTTTCGAAGTAGTCTTTCCATTTCGCTTCGTCTATTTGTTGTGTTTGTGTGTATTCTGTCATGTCAAGTTTCCTATTTCTTAGCATTCCCCAAACTTTGTTTTGCGCGCCATATAAGTCCTGTTCCATTTCGATGGTGAATTTCTACCAGTATTTTCGTTTGATATTTTTTATATCAACTCTTATTCTTGTTTGAATATAGTTCTATTCTATTTCTTGTTTGAATATAGAGGTTGTATTGTTCAGGACTTCTGTTGCTTCTGAATGCTAGGTAGGCATCTCTTTTTTTTACTGCCAGTGCCTTTATTTCTGGTGTATACCTTTGTTTGTTTTGGTGTTCTGTTTGTGGTGATTTTCCTTTTGCCTATAGCTTCAGTGGCAGCATTTGTAATGTTCGTTTTTACTTTCTCCCAACACTTTTCCACGTCATCCTGTTTTTTTATGGGGCTAGTTCCAATTTTTTCAGACAGGCGTGTTCTATAGAGTTCTTTCGTCGTCGGGTCATTCTTTGCCAGACTTTTTGTAAAAGCTTAGATACAGGAATCCAGGAACTTACTAATCTGGATGTATTCAGGGATAGGTCCTTGAGATCGGAGACATTTGTTTACCCTTCCCTAATTCAAGGAAATACGGTAAATATTAACTAAACACTTTTCCCCAAAAAAATGTATTAAAAGGTAAGTTCAATGTTTCTTAATGGATATCAGGGAAAATTCGGTTAACTTAACATTAAATTAAATTGAATTAAATTAAATTTAAATTAAAAAGTGAATATGACACACACTGGTATATATTAAGAAATATTTTGATACATTTCTTCGCCAATTTCAGAAGGAAAAAAATTACAAGAATTGCATATTTTTATGTAGGTAAGGTACTCGGTAAGGTGAAACTATGTAAAAATAAGTTCCTTGCCAAGTGTTAAAACCAGAATCAACTCATTAATTTGTTAAAAGGTGCATGGCTATTTTTTCGTAGAGAAAATATCCAAAATCTATTAAAAGAGCGTCCTATCAAAAAATTGTCCCTTTTAATTTTTTATAAATCCCATTTAATAGGTTTCATTTTGTCAGAAAATCAAACCCAAAAATGGGTAAGTTTTGGGCGAGTAAATGGCTTCTTAATCGCTTTTAAAGTGTATGAGTCACATTACATCCAGCCATAACAATTGCAAAATGCTAAAATTTTTATTTATTTAAGGAGGAATTTTAAGTAACTAGACTAGCACTACAAAAAAAGTTTGCTTGGTTTCTCTATAAAATCTGTTTTATAGAGTTTGTGGTTGCTTCTCATAATACCCTTATTTCATAAGCTAAAAAATATCTAAAAAAACATTTTACTGCTATCAACTAACATGAGTAATTGAAAGTCTTTCAAAATTTAATCTAATTGTTTTATTAAGTATTCTGTTTAATGTAAATTTTTCAGGTTTCAGATAGTTGGCCTTTAACAATGGATGAATGGTATCGGGTCCAAAAACTGAAGGAAAAACACTATTTAAATCTTCTAGAATACAGGTATAATTATACAGCACCTTTATAATACCACAGTTTTTATGCACAGTTTAAACGTTATTTTCTATTTTATAAAATAAAAGTAGCTGCTATATGAAGACGCACAAACGTGGATTTTTTTTTATATCAAACTGATTTTTCAATATTTCAGTAAGTGTTTCGCACCACAGAAATCCGACAACATAGCGCGCGTGACGCCAGAAATCGTCAAAAAAATTTTAACCTCAGTTCGAATTTGCTTGTTAAACCTGGAACATAATTAGGGCTATCGACCGTACTCCTTTAAAACGTACCCAAAATCATTGTTGACAAAGCACAGCAATGATTGCCCCAACAATGAATTATGCAACACCGTGTTAATGCTAAATATATAGACATATATTGTTTTTATATAACAGTATTTAAGATCACATGAAGTTTCCGCAGATACCAAAATATGTTCTAATGAAATGCTTGGAATATAATTACGTACTGCTTAAACAGTACAGGTACTTTTTTTGAACTGTCTTACTATTTGTTGACTTTTTTCTCAAATCTACCACGAAAACCGAATGAAATAAACATACTCCAAAATATTATTCACAAAGCACTGAAATAATTGGCTCAACAACAATTAGTGTAACACCGTAGTAATAGTAAAGTTTTAGAAAAACGTTATTTTAGTTTGGTTGCAATAATAATAATAATAAAGGTTTTTATTTAATAAAACGTTATAATATTAAAAGTGTTAAATAATTAACTTTAACTTTATTTAATAAAACGTTACAGTATTAAAAGTGTTAAATAAGAAGGCGAAGTTCAGTTGGAATGAGTATACAAATATACCCAATCGTCTGTTCAACTAACCTATCAGAAAACAAGACAATGAAAAAATAATAGTATCACCTAAAATAAATATTTTTGAATATTGCCAAGCCAAGACAGTATATTTTATTAATAATTAATAGTCTGCAAAATATATTCTCTAAATACAAATTTTGACATATTGAGTATATCCTCACTTTCATTAAACTCACTATATTGTAAAATTGTGGTGCATGCCTAGAAATTTTTAACGTTCCTTTAAATCTTATATTAATATTCTGATCGTCTGTGCGAAACCTGATTTTTCTATAGAGATACGCTGGCGATGACGCTCTATTTTGAAGTATTGATTGCGTATCATCCGCGTAATAATGAGTGTTACAAGGTAAAAAGCACGGGGAAAGGATGCAATCTGCCCTCTAAATAATTTGATAATAATACGGCTGATTGCGGTGAGAAACCAGCGTACTTATACATAGATCTTAAGGTTTTATAATTAAGCGTGTCAAAGGCTCTAGAATAATCAAGTAATACTAATACTGTTAACTTTCCATGATCGACTGCCTTGATGTCATAGGTGATGCTCTGTAAAGCATTGCAACATCCATGCCCTTTATTACAACTTGATTGATTTTGTGGAATAATATTATTATGTTTAAATTTTATCAAGAATCTTTTCCAGAACCCGAAAAATGGACAATGAAATGACCTATACAAGTTATGTAGGGCAGCAAGAAAGGCAAGCATAATTGTTAAGTTGAAATATGTATGCCATCAACTCCAGTGGCTTTACTATTAATTTAATTACCTCTAAAACCTGGTCTTCGGTAACTTGAGTAAAATTAGACTCACAGTTTTTAAATTTTTTATTTACTATTATAAAACCATATTTAAGACCTATGGGAAATGAATTTCGATTGAGATATTTAAAGGTAATCGCAACATGTTACCGTTTTTGTTATTAATATTAATTAATTTTAATTTGTCCCATAGAGCTATTATTATAGGAAGCTTTTTTTTTCTTTCTCACTCCGCCGTGAAACTATTTCTTATCGACTTATAGTTAGTCCAATGTACGTTATTCACAGACTTCTAAAATTTAGTAAGCGCAGTATAAAATTGCTGAACGTCGATATTTTTAAAGCTTCTTACTGTTTTGAACTGCATTATTAAAGTTCCTACAGAACCAAGAGCCTGTTATTAAGTGGCGAGGGCTAATGCGTCCTAAAATGATCTCTTGTGGTATTCTACAAAGTTAAATTGTACTCTTTTCTGTGGGGCCTTCGTTGGTAACTCTAAACACCAATTAAACGAAAACGAAACGTAAAAAATGTGGCACATAATGCGATACACATCTGGATAAACAAAATACGGGAAATACGGAAAGAGCACTCTTTATCCGCAGCGGTTGTGCATCTGTTGTGTATGTTGGAAACTACTATCGCCAAATGACAAATAGATGTACAAGAATTGCTGTTTCTGACGTCACACACTGTGAATTTAAAATGAAATATTTCATATTAAGACGCAAAGTTGAAATTCACTTTGTGATGATAAAACAACTTTATTCGACTTACTTTTTTCTATTATTTGCTTAATACTACAGCAGTAATAAAACCTTCTTATTGACCTAAGATTTCTAACTCTATTGTGCGTGTTCATATAAAATAAATCGAATAAGTAACGTAGATCTTAAATATATATTTTGTGTGTGTGACATTTGACATTTACTACCGTACTCACTAGATTTAGCATTTTCGTTATTTATTACTTTTCTCTAGAACAAAGTTTGGGTGTTATATTTTAAAAGTTCATTTAAAAATTAGATAACACTTTAGGCGACCATCCGCGAAGAAGATGACTGGTCTTAAAAAGGCATCGATACAAGTAGAAGATCCCTCGTGGGTATTGGATCTTGTATATGTTTCAGAAAATACTCTGGAATTTGAACAAGATTATTCTAAAACCGAGAAACAAAAGCTAGTTAAATCCAAGTGGTTTAATGATATTGATAGATACAAGAAAGGTATCGATTTAAGGTATAATTAATTATTTATATAAAGTAAGTTTTAGAGAATGTTTTTAAAATTATATTAATGCTTTTTTATGAATAGATATAACAAATTAAAGCAACAAAAAACTTAATTGCATTTGTTTGTTATACAAACATGTAAAGAAATAACCACAAATTTTACATTTCAGCAACGCCATTAATTTTTAGTATCAATCCAAAAGTTTTTTCTGTGTGTATGTATTCGTTACTGTGCGTTCGATGTTCGACGACAATCAAAGCGATACATTGTAGAAATATTTTAAAAAAATTTAAATAACGCTAAAGGCTTAACGCTTTTAAAGTAGTACATTTTCAGAGGCTGTTTTATTCTTGTAGCGGAAAAAATTATTTTGTATACAAAAAAAAATACATATAATTCTTTAATTAATTTTATGTTTTTCGTGTTCTAGGAGACTATAAAACGTCGGAAAAATCTAACTTATGTTTTCAGAAAATTTTCGCGGTTACAATATTTTTCCCATATAACTGGGCATGGGCTTTTATAAGGACAAGTAAAAATACTTGATTTAAATGAGTATCGGTATTGGTAGAAACAATTCTTCTTCTAGCGTATAATGTATGTATAATATCTTGAAATCCCTGAAAATGTTTAGTATTCCAAAAGATAGACAAGCAAAAAACATTAATATACAATTAATTCCAAAACAAGTCACCCACTTGATTTTTGGCCCAAGTTCAATGTATTATATTTTTTAAACCAGTGGACCGATTTTAAAGAATTTTTTTCGTAAGTAGATAATACCTTTCTAGCAGAAATGAAACAAATGAAAATTTTTTTAAAGATTCTTGGACAATAATGAAAAAGCTCGAACCATGCTTGATGAAAGATCCTTTTTTGGTGAGCATTTTGTTTTTTTATTCATCGACTATCTAAAATTGAGCGAATTACAGGTTTTTTGCTGAAACTTTGCCAAGCTACATGAATGTTGATGGAAAAACTTAAACATTGGTTTTTTCCTGTTTTTTGACTCATCTTGTGTATTATTCGAGCATTTGTATAGACATTTCTTACACTCTAGATAAAAAACACTTCTTCTAAGACAAATTTGTTATTTTGTTCCTCAATTTGTCTTAAAAATGTCTCAATTACAGCTTTTTTATTGTAACCTTGTATTTTGCCAAGATTCCTACTTGATTTTCCAGAATTGATATTCTAAAAAATAAAAATGATACGAATTTTATAAAACTTTTTTATTAACGCAAAATAACAATAACTGGATAAAAAAGAACTTGAAGAATGTGCTTACTACCGAGTATTGTCTCCTCTAGCAACTCTGAGAGCTTCTAATCTGCGTGGCATACTTGAAATTAGGTTTCTATTGGTATACGGTCCCATTCTTCTGATAACGCATCTGCTAGTTCTACTAGCCTTTTAAGAGGTCTTTTGCGTGAACGCACCCTTCTTCCTAATTAATCCCACAAATGTTCTATTGCATTCATATCGGGGCTTCTCCAGGCCACTGGAATGTGGCGATACTCGCAGTTTCTAGGAAGTTCTGCAATATTGCTGCGGTATGCCGTCGGGCATTATCATTATAGTTTCCAACTAAATCAGTAAGTAGTAACACATACTGCACTAAAATGTCACTTATATAAAGTTGGGCTGTCATTGACTGATGTGAAAGACATGAAGGGGTGTACGTCTATTCATGGAAATGGCACCCCACACCATAACTGAACCACCATTAAAATTATCGCATTCTGTTATCAAAGATTGATTGAATCTTTCGCCAGATCGTCATTATACCCTTTTTCTCCCATCCACCATATTAAAGCAAAACTTTGATTTAGCAGTAAATAGGACACTTGACCATTCGCGATTATTTTATTCTCCATAATTTTGTACGAAGTATCTCCGAGCAGAACGATAGTGAGGGAGCAATTTAGGACCTTTTGCAGGCCTCCTAACCTTTAAGTTGATTTCGGCTAGACTTCTACAAACTGTCTGCTTACTCACTATAACATCTCGAATTTTGCAAAGATCTTCTTGAACTTTCACAGCTGTATTCGATCGATTCCGTAAAATCCTCAGTCTCAAAAAGCAATCATCTCTAGGGGAAGTTTTTCGAGGGCGATCAGAACCCACCTTCCAAGCAATGCTTCCTGTTTGTTCATATTTCAGAATCTCTCTACGAGCTGTTGCTTCAGGGACGCCCATCATTCAAACTTGCCGTTTGTTCGGGTGTAATTTGGGGCATTTTGTCACTACAACCTTTTTTTCGTATAAAAAATGGCAATCTTGAAGTTAGTGAAATACATGTGTGACAAATATAGCGGATTAAAACAAATCAACTGCCATGTCGACGACAATTGTTTTTTCAAAGTCGATTATGATTGGACATAGTCCATCCACTAGCTAACATTTTTAATACATAATTTTCAGTTCCATTAAAAAGACTTAAAGGGTTTTATGTTCAGTTTTTGTCGCTGATTACGAATTTGCAATTTTTTTTGCGGATTTTACGGAATCGATCAAATACACCTGTAAAAGTTTAAGAAGATCTTCGCGAAGTTCGGGATGCTATGGTTAGTAAGCAGACGGTTTGTATACGCCTAGCAGCAGTGAATTTAAATGCTAGGAGACCTACAAAAGCATAAAATTATTGTTATACCTGAATATCGTTCTGCATATTCTGTAGGATAATACCCTAGCAAAAGTGAGAAACTGCGAGTATCGCCACATTATAGAACCTGCGAGAAGCCCCAATATGTATGCAGTGAAACATTTGTGGAATAGCAGCGAGCAGTGAGCCTGGCAGAATTGGTAGATACAACATCGATAGAATTGGAAGTATTCTACAAGATAAGACGCTCACAGAGTTGCTATAGAGAAGCCAATATTCGGTATTAAGCAAATTATTCACATTCTTGTTCAGTTATTGTTATTTTAAGTTAAAAAAAACACTGTCCAAGTTTTGCCAATAACAACTATGCAGCTTGGTAAGGTGCAGCAAAAAAGCTGTAATTCGGTCAATTTTAGTGATAAGTCGATAAATACAAAAACAAAATGCTCACAGAAAAAAGAATCTTGCATATAGGGAGTAAACAGTTTCTATACGAATCCTCAACTAATTCACAGGGCAAGTTAAAAAATAACAAAAAAGCATAATTCTAGTTTTTTACATTATTATCCAAAAATCTTTGAGAACTTTTCCATTAGTTTCATTTTTACTGAAAAACAAAGGTATTACCTACTTTCGAAAAAAAAAATTGTGCAAAATAGATCCACTGATTTAGAAGATTTAAGACATTGAACTTGGGTCAAAAATCTAGTGTGTCACTTTTTTTGGAACTGGGTGTATTTAAAATTAAATTAACTTGAATAAGTTTAGCAATCTGTATGCAGCCTTCTAGCTTCTACTAACATATTAGAGTTCTCGAACATCAAGTAGGCCTGCACAGCTCAACCCAAAAAAGTAATCACGTGACCCAGCACCCGGCAACTTTTGGGTTACCTGATAAAGCAAATATATGGAATACATGTGTTTTGTGGGATCTACAAATAAAAACGTATTTTGTGGGATCTACAAATAAAAACAACAAATCCGAATTCTACAATTTTCTATTTGGATTGCTCTAACATTTTTTTAGTAGGTAATAAAAATAATTGCAAATTTAAAAGTGAGGAACAGAGAATTACAAATGCCTTTTTTCTTTCGATATTTTTAAAACAAAACTATATTAAAGACTGTTTTTACGTATAATATATATTTAAATTAGGTTTTATCAGAGACACACAAACAAGCTTTTATTTTTGGATTACACAATGCTGTACAGAACAGAATAATAATTTTATATTCTTAAAAATATTTCAGAAATTTAAAAAGTAGGCACGTTTTAGTTTTTTTACTTTCCAATTTCAAAGTTTTATTAACATATAGGGTGGCGATATCCCAAAAATGCGAGATTCAATAAACAATTTGTTTACTAGGAACTATTTTTTTTAAAATATTATACTGTAAAAATAATGTAATCATTAAAATATTTTTTACAAAAACAATTTATAAACGATATTTGGATCTAGGTATTTTTTGCATTCAATTTTTTTATTTTTAAATTTTCCTAAAAATTATTTAGTTATTTTGTTGTGTGTTATTATATATTTTGTTTAATACTGTATATTTCGTTAAAGATATTATTTTCGTCAAATATGGTACACCTTTACCAAAAAAAAAAATCGAAATAGGTTATTCATGTTTTATTATAAACACTTTTTGATATTTATCTTATACCCCCCGCCCTTACTTAAACAACAAAATAGTTTTTTTCGGTTGACAAATCATATATTTTTAGATATGACCCATGTAAAACTATTTGGAAACAAACACGTAACATAAATTCAAGACGTATTTCGCATTTTCTTTTAAATAATTATTTTTATACATTTTGCTGAATACAATACAAAAAAAATCCCAAATTTTTTTTCGTTATTTTTTTTTAAGAAAAATTCTACCAGTGGAATTATAAAAATTGTAGGTTATTATTAATAAAAACTATTTAAGTTGGATTCAATTTAATTACAAAATCCTGTATAATCGTTATTTTAATAATTAATTTAATTTAATAATTTAATAATAACTTGTTATGTGTAAGGGTAAGGTTATTTGCATAAAAATACATAAATTGTTTAGTGTTTTAGGAGTTTTTCCGCATATTTAAGACGAAAGTAATAATTTAATAGAATATTTAAAGGAATCGAAAAGTCAAATAAAATTCCTGAGTAAAAAATAAATGGTAAATTTGGCCTGCCTATATTTGTGGTTAATTCTATATGTTCTATTTTTATAGCCAAAAAATGTCTTGTGTTAAGAGAGATATCAGACATATTTTGTTAATTTTTTAAGATAATTCATCAAACTTCACATAACTTCCACATTCAATGAATTCTTCTTTCAAGTGATAACATTCCTGGTTCAATGTAAAACTTGGGCTGAGCGGGCCCAAGTTCTTATATTTGATAGGGTAATTTATTGATATTCAAATATTGACAGATCCAGGTCCAATAATAATATTTTCAGGGAAGCTTTTCTTCAGGAAAATTCTGTTGTAAGAGAAAACATTCCCACAGAAAAATCTGTGCGAAGTAACGATTTCAAAGATTTTGCAACCAGAATAGTTCCTTTGGAGCCCAATGAAAACTACCTTATTAGACCTTTAGAAGCAGTCGATGAAGATTATTGGTAAATAAGATTTGCTATTCATAATGTTTAAATAAAAGATAGTTTTGAATAGGCCTTTACAATTAACTTTTAACAAAAAATAGCTTTATTATTAAAAACTAAGAACTAACACACCGTTTGTGATAGTTATTCACAGTTATCTTTTTTAGACCAGTTTTAATCGACTTTTTTCCATTTTCAGCTATAATTTATTAGTATTTAACTGCTACGCATCACAATTCTAATAAAGATAATCCTTAAAAATTGCGCCAACTAAATAATGTTTTTAATCATATTTCAGCTTTAAGTAATATAAATTTTTCCGTAGGCTAGTAAGATGTTTTTACTAATACAAAGTTTTAGCGTATAAAGATCTTTTTCTAAAACAGATCACCGGGTTCCTTAAACAGTTCTGAAACGGTTTAACGGCCTTTTGAAGCGGGTTTGTTTTAGGAAAACAGCTTTAAACGGCTTTTTAGACTTTTTTAAAGTTGCGTCGTACCTGTATAGAAAAATCTACTGTTAGCACTTTCCTATCAAAACCGTTGTACTAGTTTCGCCTTTAACTAGCTAGAACTTCTCATTTTGTAAATTTATATAAATTTGATATGTAAAGCATTGCATAATTAGAGTTAAACCCAAAACTTAGTTGAGAGAGGCACGAATATCCTATACGACTTCTAAAATAAAAGACAATCTTATTAGACATTTGAACAATCTATAAACTAAGATCTATGCTCCACTTCCGTCCTTGTACTCTTCGTCCTGTGACGTCATTCGACCTTAAGGAGAGTTCGCCCACTTGATCTTGGGTTTGACCTTGAAATTTTGAAGGACAAGTTGATCTTGTTATGTCCATGACCCGTGACTTTGTCTTGTTTGATCTTGAGGTATCATTGATTCTTGACTTTGAAATGACCTTGAGAATATTTTGAAGGTCGAGTTGTTTGACTCTCGGTTTTACTTTGAAATGACCTCGATAACACCAGCTATAGTTGAATGACTAACACGCACGTTCAAAAATTATCTGTATAAGGAGTTTTCCGCTAGAGGTTCCTACAAATGAATTCATCTTTTATCGTCGATCACAAAACCCTATAGCAGTATCGTACTATGGTAAACCAATAAACCTTAAATTAACCACACGTATTAATGCATACAAACAGATAAAAATTGCACCCAAAAAGTTTAAATTTCGTTTGGGTGATGTAGTTCGGATAAGCAAATACAAAAGTATTTTTGATAAAGGCTATACGCCCTCATGGTCGACGGAAATCGCAAAAGCTAACATTACTAATCCATCAACATATCTCTTGGAATCCACAGAAGGTCAGCCTATTAAAGTATGTTTTTACTTTGTACTTTGCCGCCGCAAGAAGAATAATATGATGCAATTATTTTTAAAATGGTTAGATTTTTTAAACCAATTTAATTCATGGATTGATGAATCAGATACTGTTTAAAATATTATATTTTATAATACTTTTCATCCTATGGAAATATGCATATTGGTTAAGGTTAGATTAGGTTAGATTAGGTCGTTCTTTATTATCTTTGTATATGCGCAATCCTCTGCAGACTGGACCTACATTGATTTCAGAATCTCGTCTCCGATGTAAATACATTATCCAACTAGTGATGGTGTATATTTTATTATATTTGCACATTAGATGTTGAAATTAACTGACTAACTTTTCTCTCAATATTGTGCATTTTGGTATCGTCTTTTTTCATTCTCCCATACACATCTTTTTTGTTACTTCAATATTAGCACTTTTTTCTTCCAGTTGATTTACCTGGTACCGAACGTCATTAAGAAAATCTTTGGGATAATTTCTACTATTTGTACATGTAATTGGTAAATTTCTTGAAGCATAATCCTTGGTAACAGCATCACTACCCTTAGTCAGTGTGATGACATTGGTTTCAGATTTTCCTTGCATGTCATATTGACCGTCCGGAGTAAGCTTAAAGCCAATTCCTGGTGACCCCCGTAATAGTTGTACTTTTTCACTAACCCTTCGGCGTCCAAATTTATTGTTTGTGTTGTTAACATGACCCATGTTTACCAAAAACTAATTTTATTTACTAAAATAGAGCATTATATGAAATAAACTAAAGCTTACAAAATAATAGGTCGATACATGTTTTCGAAATATAATAAATTAAATTAATAATTTAACAGTTGATATCCAAGATTTACGAGTTCCTTCTCAAGTCTAGATAATACAGCTTCACTTTTTTCCATTCTCGAATACATATCTTTTTCTATTTTGAAACCTTATCGAATTTTTCAGACAGTAGTAGCCGAGCCGTCAAGTTAAAACCAATTCCTGGAATACTTCGCATATTTTTAGCAAACTTTTTGACGGCCGAACTTATCAAATATATTGTTAACTCGTCCCATTCTTACATTTCATTAAAGTAAAATTCAACAATCTTAATTACATCTAAAAACTGTTAAAAATAAGGGAAATATAAGAAATGTAATAATAATAATAATGTATTTGCCAAAAATACAATTCAAACTTCATTATGTACATTATTTGTCTCACAGTCTTTATTTGCTTTTATAGTTTACGTCCATTTTATCGTCAGCACCACTCTCACCGTCGTGACTTTCAGGAACCGCACAATTCTGTACATCATTCTGGTCACCATTGTTACTGCTCTGAGAAACCGTACCATGTTTTTGTAGATATTCCGATTATATAGTATAAAGTATATCTTAAAGCACTTTCAGAATAGACCACACAATATTTCTATTTATGAGCGAGTTTTCACTGCAAATGCTTCGCGTTTGAATATGCGGTTTTCCGCTCTATGCAAGCCTTTTTATAGACAACCTTCGAGGTCGAATATCCCCTACCTACATACATAGCAAACGCCTCACTTAATAACAAGCAACCATCACCGGTCAACCACATTTCAAGCTCACGCTTGTAGTAAATCGCTGGCATATATAGCGCTGGCATAACGTTTCTAAATAATACAAATTTTGAGAAAGGATTAAGAAAATAAACTTTATTAGTATTAACAAAGAAAATTATATTTTTAAATAAACGCAACTATGCTTCTTTAGCGTCCAGCTCAACTTAATATGATTATTAATTATTTTTCAAGTAAAACTAAAGGCGAAAACGATTACATAATTGAAGAAGCAACTATTGACTACAAAATAAAAGAATATGAACTTGATCAATGTGCGATTAATGAAGAAATTGATAGTTTAATCCAGGAACAGAAAGAAAATTCTGATGTAGTTTTACTATGGTTTGAAGGTAATGATATAGTAATTAATTTTAAATAACAAACATGTATTGTTATACAGGCTATTCGAGAATGCTCACTACACCCTAAATATCTATCAATGTGTATCTTTATTAGAAAATTAACTAACTGTCTTATGAAGCAACTGAGGTACATTAATCGACATTAAAAGGAATGGTCATGGATTATCTGATTATTGCAACAAAACTTCAGGGGTGAACGATCGTGCAGTGGTCGAGCTACGGCGGAACAAAGGGGTAATTTAGAAGTACCAAGAAATGAATGGATTGCTTTATGTTAACACACTGTATAAAAATGAATTCTAAATACTAAAACTCAATCTGTAGAGTGTTTAGGCCAAATATTTTTTAACTACGTCAAACAATTCTCCATTATTCGGTTCATATAAAAAATGTTAATTCTTTGCGGACTTGATTTTATCCTTGTCTCATAAATTATTGTGGATTTATTGATTTGCTCCTCTCATTTCAAAACTGAACCAAAATAATGACGTAGATGCCACAATATGTTAAGTGTTAAATACAAAGTAATATAGTTGCTAACTTATATTATATATATATATATATATATATATATATATATATATATATATATATATATATAATAACTTAAGGCTGAGACATTAATAAAGTTTGTATCAACAAAAACAATTAGAATATCAGATTAATGGTTTATCACAATCAGAACTTTTCTTTTAAAACTAACCAGACTGCAACTAAAAACATCTATTTGACGTCTAAAGTTATTGTTAAGCCGGCGAAGACTTTTATTAATCCGTTGATATTGCCCATAATTGCTACTATGATACTTAATGACTTAAACATATCAATTTTTTAAAAGTTTTTAAAAAGAGCATACCTAAGGAAGTGCTTTTGCACTTTTTCATTACTGAATTCAACAACAGATCTTACCAAGGCGCAATAAAATAACTTTAGTACTTGAACCAGCATATCGAACAATACTTTAACAAAAAGCCCTTAGTTCTAATTCTGCAAAAATTTAACTTCTCATCAAACCATACTCCTACGTCTTTTATGGTTCATTATTTAGTAGGTAGGAAGACTTAAACCTTTTTCTATCTATGTAAAAACCTATATAAAGCATTTACGGATATTCCAGGAAAACTTGTTTGTCAGTGGCCATTCCCAAAGTTGATATAAGTCTCTTTGCAAACCCACAGCACATTCCTTATTTTCTATGCGTTTATACAGTTTTAAATCATCTTCAAACATCTTAGACGTGTAATATTTAATGGTACCTATAATATCATTAATCAATAGAAACCATTTGTGCCAGGTCAGACTCCAGAGGCACTCCCGAACAAACATCAAATTTTTCAGATAGGCTTGATTCACCTACTTGATTTGACCTACTGTGTACGTCCATTCCAAGAAGAAATTCGCCAAATAGTTAGCTGATCTGGAAACCGTGTAGTCTTAAGTTTAACCAGAAGAAGCTCAAAACTAACTATGTCAAAGGTCTCACTAAACTTTGTGTTCATCACCTGTACACCCAAATCCATGGCCTCAATAATACCAGCTTCATAAAATGCGATATTATCAACTTTAGATTTACGTTGACACAAACCTAACTGATCTTTGTTTGTAACAACAGGCACAGTTACCCATATATAACTACGACTTAAAATTAAATATATTAGCTATTAAATAAAAATCATTCTATAAAAATTAGTAATTATAGTACTACAATAACATAATTCGGACATGAACGATATGGTAATGAAATTTTCGAGGATATTAATAATTAATTATTAAATTAACAAAAATAAGCTTGCATAAAATCAGTACTCGTACATAAACCTAAATTATTCATAATTATTTTACCTAGACACTCCAAAGGTTAAATTTTATTACTTAGAAATTATTATTTTATATCGTATATTAACAGTAAAGTAATCTATTCATATTTGTAATATCTCTCGTTACCCTGAATTTGCCCTTTAGTTCCCCAATAACTAAAAAACGACCCCTTTTCTTAGTCTATAAAACGGAAAACAGAATCCGTTTAAAAAAATATCCTTTTTGACATTTCTAGAATGCGGCTTCTGACATCTGATGATGTATTATATGTTATATAACAGATTCCAATGCAGCTGCCAAAAATATTCTGTAATCCACTATCTGTATTGATTTTAAGATGGTCGTCCAAGCTGAAATGAGCTTCATTGATATTTATTATTTCGTTAAAAATCAATTTTTGCATTTTCCCCTAATTGAATGTATGCGTTCTTGGTTTGCATCTCCAATGTTTCGATTCGTTAAAGACTATTTCCAGATAACTGAGTATAAAGAAGGTAAAAAAAAGCTTGGCAAAAGACCATGACAAATTTTAAAGTTTTATTCATTTTAGAGTTTGCCCATTGTTATGTATCTCTATATATAGGTATTTATAATTCTTGCTTCAATAATATTGGTATCAACAGTACTCTTGACTGTTTTTGCAACAAAAATACTTATAGATTTAAGGGGACTATCTAACAATATTTCAGTTAACAGAATTTTCAACTACCACTATTATATATTAATTTTTTTTTGTTGATACTAAAATATACTCTCTGTTACAGATATAAGAAATGATTCAGTAGAGATGCTAACGGAAGCAATAGCAATGGAAAGGGAATGTATTAAAAATATGTTACAAGCTAAAACTGCTACAAAGGGTGATAAGAAAGGGAAAGCCAAAAAGAAAAAATAAAATTGAAAATGCAACTTTTGCTATTATTAATAAATATAAAAAGGTAAAAATATTAACCGAGTTGTATTATTATTTTTTTGAAATGTAGTCCCGTATACTTAATTAAAGTTATTTTTAAGTAATGCGTGTCTATTTAAATAATTTTTAAAAAGTTGTGTTCTGAATAGGTATAGCCCACTAAAATCAAATTTTAACTTCGAGAAAATTCCGATCATGCTGGATTTTTATAAAACCTTAATTTTTATGTCCTAATAATCCAAAAGTATTAGATTTTAAAGGAGAATTTTCAAGAAGAATAATTATTAACAAAAAAAAGGTACACAAGTTTGTTGTTGTAGAATCCATCGTTTTTGCAATATCTGCTCTTTTGTCTAAAAAATATAGTACCGCACTAACCCAATAAACGCACGCCCCATTAGAAATTAATTAGCAAACAGCTTTTGCAGCATAGCCGGTTGGAATATTAGAATAAGAGTTAAAAATACTTTTTTTTAATGGCAACCTTGCTTTTTTACGAAAATTCAATAGATCTCTTCATTCTAAATCAGTGGCGGCTCCTCAATAAGTGCACATGTGCACGTGCACTCCCAAACTTTTTAAACAAACATATTTAAATGTTAATTTTCTTTAAACAATATTATCATAAAATAATAATTTAAAAACCATGCCGTCAAAGAACATGACCCAAAGACCAGACATTAAAATATGCGATGTAAATTGATCGACGAATTTCTTAACTAGCGGCAATGTCATGAATCATCAATAATAAGCACTAAACAAAACCAAAGTTTGCAGAATAAATATTTCTGTAGACTTTGACGCTGGACCTGGACGCCTATGCGTACGTATTAAATATCGAAGCGGGCCTTTCATCGGATCCATCCATCCTGCCGCAGCGACTTCGTTCACTGCTCGTCCGAATATTAAATCTAATTGGTGAAAACCTGCCCCCCGCACTCTTTGTTCCCCGCGACAATCAGGCGACGTCCGATAGCTCCCGAGCACCTGAAAGCAGTGCACATTAGAATTAGCGCTTTGCGGTACGATAAGGTTGTTTTCATTTCGCGATTGCAAGAATGACGGAATTATCAAACCTTGATTGCATTAGCGTGCAATATTTAAAGACAATTAAATTTTCCTCGTTATCTTTAAACGAAAAAATAAAAATTAAAAGTGTCGGTCGTCCAAAACCAAATTTGTTAATTACGAGTGTAACTAAATGCAAAAGTCCTGATTATAAACGAACTTTTAAAATAGAAACTTAGGAAAAAACCGAGTGGTTGTGCGGATGCAGTATTAGTAATAATCTTTACTGTTTTCCGTGTTTATTATTTGAAAGCGATGAGGCATCAGAATGGACAAAATCCGGGGTTAAAGATTTAGTACATTTATCCGAAAAAATTAAAAAGCATCAAAATTCAAAGTCACATCTATCTGCTAAATTAGGATTTAATTTATTAGGTAAACAAGATATTCGGCAATAATTAAATAGTGAATACCGATTAAGCATTCAAAAACATAATGACGAAGTAAAGAATAATAGGTATGTCTTATCTAAAATTATAAATTTTATTAAATTTTGTGGCGCATTTGAGCTTGCTCTCCGTGGACACGATGAACAACAAGATTCATTAAACCCTGGTATATTTAGAGGCCTCATAAATTTTTCTGCCGAATTGGATTTAGCACTGAGGGATCATTTGCAGCAAGCTACCGTGTTTAAAGGCACGTCAAAAGACATTCAAAATAATTTATTAGAATCTATGCTTTCCGTGAGTCAGGCACATATAAAAAAAGAAATTGCCGCTGCAAATTTTTTGTCTGTTATGAGTGACGAAACAAGTGACATTTCGAATATTTTTCAAATGGTTATAGTTTACCGTTATACTTTAGCAAACGGCACCCCCGTTAAACGATTTTGGACATTTGTAAAACCAAATGAACATGATGCTGTTGCCTTAGCTGGCTGCATAGAGGAAGCTCTTAATTATGTTTTAAAAAATTCTGAACAATTGATTTCCCAAAGTTATGACGGAGCAAGTGTCATGAGTGGCGCCCATGGTGGTGTGCAAAAACGTATTAAAGATAAATTTAAATATGCGCATTATATCCATTGTTATGCTCATCAACTAAATTTGATAATGTCGCAGGCAACAAGCATAAATACAAATGTACGCATATTTTTTTCCGATTCGAGTGACCTTACCAATTTTTTTTCGAATTCTCCACAAAGAGTTGCAATATTAGATGAAGTGGTTGGAAAATGGGGTTCCTAGAGCATCTGCTACAAGATGGAATTTTAAAATTAGAACAGTTAACACTGTATACGAAAACAGAGAAGCACTTTTAGAGTGTATGGAAAAAATACAATCCACATCCAAACAATCTGATACCATTAGAAAGGCGGGTGCTATTTTCAGATTATTGAATGACTCTAAATTTGTTTTTTGGTTGACAGTGTTTCATCGTGTAATGCCCCATGTTGATATTTTATATTCACAGATGCAAAAAAGGGCTACTGATTCCGTTACTGTAAAACGATGTATTACTGAGTTCGAAAAAAATATTCAAAAGGAGAGAGATAACATACATACTATTAGAGAAACCGGGTTAGTAGACATTGATGAAAGTCAAGCTAGAAAAAGAAGGAAGACGGATGAGAGAAATTCTTATGTTTCCACGACTGTGCAAGCTAAAGAAGTGTGTGACACCATAATTGCAGAAATAAAAAAAAGGTTTTCGTTCACAGGCCATTTGGAAATAGCTCACTTATTTTCGGTGGAAAATTTTGAAACATATTCAGCAAATTTTCCTATACTACATTTAGATTCAGCAATTCAAAACTTTCCATTTTTAAATAAAAATAAATTAAAGACAGAATTAGAAATAATATACAGAAGAGCAGATTTTAGAGAAGTTTCCGGAGCAGTCCACTTGCTTAAATTTTTAATTGAAAATAATTTGCAAATAGATTTCTCAGAAACATTTTCAGTGTTACAGGCGATTGTTACAATGCTAATGACAAACGCAGAAGCGGAACGTTGTTTTTCCACATTGAATCGCATAAAAAGTTTTCTTAGAAGTACAATGGGCCAGAATAGACTAACTGCTCTCGCAATGTTATCTATTGAGAAACAAATGATTCAAGAAATTCCAAATTTTAATGAATTGGTTATTGAAGAATTTGTCTCAAAAAAGGATAGAAGACTTCATTTTCAATACAAAACGTGTTTGTAAAATATAAAAACAATTATTGTTTGGCCAGACCGATGTACTCAGAGAGGTAAGTTACTTAATTCTTAAATTCTTATAAGTTTATTTAATTTGTATGATTTGATAGTCCAATGAAAGTCTTTTGGGCGTGGCACCCAAAAAACGTTTCGCTTCCGCCGATTTACCAACGGCACTCATGTTCTATTCTAAGGTTGTGCACCCCCAAGTTATTTAACCACGCGCCGCCACTGTTCTAAAAAAATCTTTTAACTACAGTGAGACATAATGTCTCGTAGCCGCAGCAAATTGTAATATAAAAAGTTAAAAATCTGAAAACTGGGAGTAGACAATTAACTATAATATATTAGAACCCATTCAAAACCTCTTGTCACCGGGTCCTACAAATCAGTTTTTAATTAACATGTTTTGTAACTGCACTAAAGTCTGTAATGCGTGTTAATTAATTCTGGTTCAATTTATAATAATATCGCAATACAGTGGCGGAACAACTATACCGTGAAGAGACCCAGGAGCTCAAGGGAGCCGAAAAGCCACCGTGTTTTTTAGTCGTCAGATATTTTCCGGCCCTTAAAAATTATGAATCATTTTTTCTTCAGTCAACAATTCTTTTGTACGTGACTTTTGACGTACGTAGGGGAACCTTTTTCGAACCCTGCAGAGGGAGGGGCAAAAATTTGTAGTTGCATCACGGGCTTAATAAGGGAAAATGTTTTATTTGTTGTAATCCCTGTTTAAATGCTAAAACTGTTCAGGTTGAACAAAGTTTACAAATAGTGCAAGACGCGAGTATAGAAGGTAACGATGGAAAATTATATCTTCGTGATATTATTTCCATTGAAGTCCAGTCCATTTTTTAACAGTAATATATTTTATAATTTGTACGATAACTGAAAATTGTGTATAATAATGACTTCATACAATCTATATCTTCGAAAAAATTGATTCTACCAAACAAGTCTAAGGATATTTTTTGTGTAATATTTTATAAACAAGATCCACTTACTGACTGACTGACTGATCACCATATATCTAAAAAGTTAGAGGTAGAACGTTAAGATTATGGGTGGACTTTCTTTGTGATGATTTTTCAAATTTCCAGGAGTTAAAAAATATGTTTCAAAAACAGGAGATTTCAAAGCAATTATTTCGTCAATGGCTTTTAATAATATTTATCTAACAATCAATTTCTGAATTTTTAAAAATTTTATCCTTAGGACTAAAATATTTTTGACGTTTTGTACAATTTATTTAGCAATAAATAATAGGTTAACTCGATTTTGGGTTGAACATGCTTTGAAAGTCCAATTTCGAAAGCAATTATAACTTAACCGTCAAAATATCGACGAAAGACTAATACAGTAGTAAACGATTTCTATACGAGATATCAAGCTGCGAATACATATGAGCATTCGGGTCGAATGAGCAAGGCAACCGCGAATGTGCGTTCGGATGTAGACGACTGATCAATGTGCGTCGAACAGGCTCAGCCCGATCCAAATTTTATTGGTACATCAAAGTGAGCGTGGGTACTCAGACCTGCTCGGTGTGGCCGGCAAGAGCAGAAGACGGTGAGCGTGAGCGGTTAGTAGTTTAAACTTTATACATGAATCCGACAAATACGACGATGGAGTTCACTCAAGAACAGTGTTATGGAAATAATCAATCTAGACCATCAAAAGAAATTTAGAAGAAAAATCAAAGTCATCTTTTTCGAACAAGTCATTCATTATCAAGGTGCTATTGATACCAGTTTGACGCATTCTCTTCTCGTATAATTGTGATGTCCACCAGCGTCTCTGTCTCCTCGATTTTTTTAATAAATGTATAATACAATAAAACTAGCGCTAGCCACTGCCAGACTTGCCTATTCAAACGCGAACTACGAGCATTCATGGGTCTCGCTCGTGTGCCCCGTTCAGATGACACGCAATGCCACATCAGATGTATACGCAGCTTAATTTATGCTTAAAAGTATGTTTTCCAATCGAAAAATAAGATTTTAGGGCAAACTATATCCAGTATCCATTGCTGGAATTGATCTACGTTCGGTTGGTTTTAGCATGGCCAATTTTATGTTGCCTCTTCAACAGTTACCGAGATAAGTAATTTATGTATTTAGGCACTAAAATGAAAGACTAAAAATGTAGTGTATAAAAACATTACTTTAAATCAGACTGCCATAGACTATAAAATGTGTCCCATGCCGATTTTCTACTCGATGTCTACATGATGTTCTTTTTTGCGTTGACTCTGTAGACAATGTAAACTATATAAAAAACTATTTTTTAAATAGTTTTTATTATTCTTTATCACTTAAATTTTTTTTGGCTTTCTATACTATTTGCACGGCTAAGTATTTAAAATTTTGAACAAAATAACAAAATAAAGCAATATACATAACGATGGATTTCGTTAAATATGGTAAACAAATATTCATGTTCATTTCGAACAAAACACCAAAACCACTTGTGTAGAGCAAAAACTGGTTGATAGAGTCCACAACGAAAAAAAAACATATCTTGACAGTATGTACCATAAATAGTATTACACTATTAGTTCTTTATCCTTCTGTATATAGCTGAGTCCTGCACTGTTGCTAGCAATTGACGCTTTCGATATACTTTTGTACAGCCGAGGCATTCTGAGTATATCAAAAACGAACCATGTAACTAATAAACGGTCTTTAAATGAATCAATAAAGAATATTTTGACTATATAATGCGAAGTTAATGTCAGTGTACAGGGTGTCTGGTTATATCTAAAACGGGATCTATAGGCTTAACTTTTAGACCTATCAAAAAATATTGTATATAAAAGTTTTATTTTTCCTCTGAACAATCAGGATTTGCTAAAAAAATAAACAATTGGAAAGTAAAAAATTACCACTACTTTGTTATTTTTTAATTATAAAAATACCAAGTTTGTGTCATTAAAAACAATAAGAAATTTGACACAAACTCTGCCATAAGGGGCAATGTGTTAGAAAGAGAGAGACCATATACATAAATAAAGTCATTAGAAAGAAATACACTGCCTCTTACAGCACGGTTGTTGTCAATTTTCTCGCTTGTCTTTAAACATAAAGGTATCAAACCTGGTATTATAATCAGCACGAAGATGCCCATTTATTGAAATAATGTTATACAGGGTGTTCCAATTAAAATAACAAAGTCGTTGCTTATTTTTTACATTCCAATTTTCATTTGTTCATATTTGTAAAAAATCCTGACAGTTCTGAGAACACCATAAAACTTTTGAATAAAATGTTTTTTAGATATCTTTAAAAGTTAAGCTTGTTTAAAATATAACCAGATACCATGGACAGCATGGTATCTGGTTATATTTTAAACAAGCCTAACCTACAAGCAAAAGTATTTTGGAAACGAGAACCAAGCAGAAGGAAGCTCAGAAACTTAAAGTTTAGGACTACATTTAAGGAATATTTCGGACCGCAGCAAGCAAACTTCGAATAGCCATGATGATAACATCTGGAACGGAACTTCCCTCGCACAGAATTCCACTACGTACAAATAAGATTTTACATATAGAATAAGCGAATTTGCCGATTTTTTTATAATTATGTAACATTATTATTATTATTTATTTATCACAACTTTATTTGCATAATCTATAAAAAATAAAGTATATCCTTCATTATTGTCCTCCATGAAAAAGTTTACTAGTCCGGCATTTTCCTTTTGCCATATATGATTCCTACTGAAATTGTACCAGTATAATCTCAATTCAGTTTTCCAGTTTCAAACCAATTAGAATCTTTTTGTAATTAATTTTTGAATATTTCATTTTGTTCGGCCATAATGTGTGAACAAACATTTTACCGGTTTCTCCCTACATCATACTGATAATAATGATTTTTTAATCCATTTCTATATGACCCTTGATTTGAAAAAATTTAAAATCAGTCGGATAAATAGTTTTTGAGCTATGTTGAGAACAGACCAAATAATTGACCGACGGAATTAAAAAACATTTTTGTTGGTATAAAATATCTAGGCCATTGGCTCTGTAAGCCAATGCTAAGGCCCATGAAAGACGAGGATCTATAAAAATCTAGGATGGTGATTTTTTCGCGGTTATAATTAATACTTTTCTCCTACGAAGAAAGTAAACAAACCATTCAAAAGGCTAATGGAGAAAAAATACGCTTATTTACTTTGTTCTAAATTAATTTCACATGAACTAAATAACTAAAAAAACGGAGATAACTGTTTCATTATTTTTTTAGTTTTTTGCATAATTTCTTTTATAAATATTTTCATCAGACAATAATTGGTAGTTTTCGGGACATTTACAAAATATTTTGTAATTGCTCAGATTACGTATTTTTAGGCTTAATAAGACCATCATCATAAAAGTATTCCCAATAACCCGGATATTTTTGAAATTTAGTTTTAATTTTGTATCTAATTTAAAAAGTACCTCACAAAAAACTGTAAATGTTTGTAATACGTGCCTTGTTATTATTTTTATTGAATGCTTTTCCTGTAATGTAAACTTTTTCACCGAATCTCCCACGTGGTTCATTTTATCTCAGTATGACGAATTCTCTTCGACCTAGAAAAAAATTCGGTAATAATTCAAGCACTAGTGTTAACAGAGGAACATTTTTTCAAATTTCTCTATACCTTCATGTTATTTGAATGTCTGCTCCACCCAATCTGAAAATTCTCCTATGAATAAAATTTCAATTCTGAATATATTTAAATTTTCATCCCGGGAAAACGAGTTAATACAATGTGGATTTATTCTCTTGCGGTTTTCCTTTTTGTATAGTTCGAGGTAATACTGTATGTTTACCGTTAGCAGGTGTGCATGAATCTATTCAATTTTACGATTGAAACGTTATGCAAATTTTAGGTAATGTTCCAGCCAAGAAGAAAATTTGCTAATAAAAATATGTCAAAGTTGACAATAGTGGTGGTCTTTTATAGTTTAATAAAAAACTAAATACTGAATCATTATTTACGAGTTAAGAAAAAGTATTGTTAAAAAGGTCCATACTTTTTATACATATGCGAGTTTTGTATCAGATTTTCGTCACTCTTAATACACATACTATACTAAGGGCTGACAACAAAAAAATCTGCTTCCCAAGATTAAGATATTACCTAGTTGGTAAACAATGTAAAATTATAAACAGAACTGACTTGTCGAACTAACATTGTCTATTGTTTATTTCTACAAAATAGCTTGACTAATATATACGACTTACACAAATTACTGAGCATGATAGAGTTAGTGTGCGATCCACCTACATCGATATTCCACCTACCAATAGAATTGTCTATTTTATGCTTTGTAACGTTTAACAAATACGAAAAGTTTGTATAGAATGATTGTTATTTGTTAGATAAAAAATAGAATCGTTCAAAACATGAAATGAACAAACGAGTTTTCATGCGCTTGCGTCGTCCGTAGGATAATATCTATTGGATATCTGCCCACTTTTCTTTGGATATGTATCAGATAATTTATGAAAGAGACACGTTTTTTCTAATCGTAAAGAAACCCAATTGGACTGTAATGTATAGTCAATTGACTCGATAGCCTTATTGAATAGATATGTAGTACTTCAGAAGCTAGACATTAAACACCTTAGAGCCTAAGAACGACAACCAGCTACCAACTGATAATTAAATAAAGGTCCTGGCCTTGAACATTTCTTCTAACTGCCATGGAGCATGAAAAAAGATATGAATAGCGATATTAAAACGTTGGCTTGAACACCGGACCTCATTCCGGGATAATCCCAGCCAAACTAGGACGGATGATGACCTTTTGGTGGTTATAGCTCCTGACGATAGTAAAAATATACTTCGCCAATCATGTAAGTTTCGTTCAGATTTAGTATTTTTTGAGGAACAGAAAGAGTTGGGAAAATTACTTCTTAACGATTTACTACACTCACAATTATTGTTCTTTCTATCTACTATTTTAATTTCATTTGGAAAACTTCTTAGGGTAATAATTTAGAAATATTTTTTTTTAATTGTTCGAACACTCTTTCTAAACAGCTAATAAATACCTAATGTATTTAGGTAAATTATATGAGCACCCAGTAAACTAAAAACCGACTTAAATAAATTGCCCATTTTTATATTACAATAATATTCACAACTCAAAACAACCGACAACCCTGTTACATTCCATAAATATCTAGTCTAAAATATTCTGTTCTAAAATCGATTTCTGCTACAGAATAATATAATACAAGTAAGTTGACCATCCCTTTATTTGCACAAAGAACTTCCTTAAAAACAGCGTTCAAAACAAATTTTATTCTTATCTTCCTCTAACTTTAATCGAGCATATTTTACTCTAAAAAAAAGTAATTCTTTGTTCGAACCTAATACACCGTATTTTTATTTTCATCTTTTTCACCCTTGAAACTCTCGGTAAATCCATGTTACCTTAGCGAAAAGTGATCTTGCCTCATATTCCAGCTTAGGAATTTGCACCCAACACGTTTTAATTTAAGTACGAAAATAATTTGTCCCAAGCAAAAAGTGTTTCTTTTGACCCCATCTATAATCATTATTACGTACTCGTTTCTGCAATGTCTGTTCCGAAAGTGTAAAACTTTCTATTAGCTCACCCACTAGTGGTTGAGTTTTTCAGGGCTTCATACAAGTGCATTTAGCAAATCCAAGAAATTATTACAAAAATTACTCGAAAAAGGTACAATACCTTTTCTATCTTTAGACTTAATAAAAGCCTCTAACAAATTCACAAAACTGTAAAACCCTACAAAAGAAATAAAATTTTCTTCTACGTTCATTGATAGTAAATCAAGAACTATGTATTTAAAACACAATTTTTTTTTTTAAATGACCGTCTGGTTACCGAGACTTTTCAGCACTATTTTTTGAATTGTTTTATTGCGTATTTTTTCTGTAACATGTGTATTTTCCTTCAATATAATTTCTGGACGATGAGGTGAATACGCCCCATATTCTTATAATTCCACTGGAAACTCTATCTAACGGAAAAAGCAGAACAAGGCTTGCCGGGCCAGCCAGTGTATAATAATTATAAGAAGCCATAATTCATTCCTTTAATACCAATATGCCCATTGTATTCTGTGTCGTGGAGACTATCAGTGAAATTGAGTAAGAAACTGCCAGTTTTATATAGTCTGATTCTGATTGAATATTCGATATACTACATACAGAAAATCAACGAAAAAATCTTTTTATTCATTTGACCTTAAATTTTGCAGAAAAATTAAATGCGGTATAGGGATAAACTGGTACGAATTCAAAATGGCGGTGTGTGTCAATGTATAAACTACTTATTCAGTTTATTTTAAATTGTAACCAAAATACAAATGTGGTATAAGTAAGTAGAAAGTGGTTAAATATTAGTAGGAATCCAATATAGTGAAACAAAACGGGGCCCAATGTAAATGTTTACAAAGACTACATATGTACTATTAAATCAGTATGTATCGAACTAATTGAGTCACAGTTCTTTATTCTTAATAAAAAGAAAGATTCATAACAAAATGTTTTAGAATTACGAAATACTACGATTTTTCGGATATAATTGTTGACCTATTTAGATACCTGCTGCTACCTGGAGATAAAGGTTTATTTTTCCAATGATCATTTTTAAAACCATTGATGTTTGAAGTCTGATTTACTGCTTGACTTATTTTTATTTTGTGCTAATAGGTACTTAAAAAGGTTCAAAATGATCGAACTTTATTTCAAGAATAATAATATTACACCAAGAACACGGGAAAAATATAGGGAAAATGTTCAGAATGGTTGGAGAATACGAACTGTACCAACTATAATTCATACGAAGAAACAGCGTCTCTATGAAATAAGGAAAGGACAAAACAGAGAAATGAGATACTGTATCAGATATATAAGGTATGGACTATGAAACAAGAGAGATAGTTATGGAGCAGTTCAGAGAAATTTAAAGCAAAATGAAAACCAGAATTTTAAAATTAGGCCAGTTCAACAATTAAATGATCAACAAAAAAGGAGACATGACTTTGTTCAAATTATAAGAGCAAGTGTTAATCAAGATCCAAATTACTTCTCTGAAATTGTAAGTACCATGCCGAGTCAATTGCTTTTCAAGGATGATCCTCAATACAAGTTTGGTGCGGCTTTTTGGAGCATAAGGTGTTAGGTCCGGGTTGTATTCGTGGCAACTTAAATGGTTAAGATATCTGGAAAATCAAATTGAGCACTTTATCAATGAACTACTACTTCATCAAACTCTGCAAAATATAATTTGTTACAGTAAAAGATTTTCTTTAAAATACTTATCAATTATTAATCGAACAATCAGCTGGCCACCGAACACTCTAGATCAAACGCCCATAGATATCTTCCTTTGAGGCTATTTGAAAGAATGAAGAAGAAGAATTTATAGATCAAGAAACAATATTATAATAATAAAACTCAGAGAAACAGTCTTAAAGAAATAGGAAATTTAAACGAAAATAAGTACGAAGTAATTATAAATGTACTAGAACTCTTACGATAATTGTGACGAGGTTAATAAAAGGTCATTTAGGTTAGAAATTATGGGTTTTATTTATTTTCTTTTTTTGGTTGATTATAAGTTTTAATTAGTACCATGATATTTCCATTTCCACAGAATTTAAATATATAAAATATAATATAAAATGTTTTATCTCATTTCGTAAATATTTTTTAGAATATTAGCACAAAATAAAAATGAATCAAGCGGTAAATCAGACCTCAAATATCAATGTCATGTCATTCGAAAAATAAACCTTTATTTCCAGGTAGCAGCAGGTATCTAAATAGGTAAACAATTATATCTGAAAAATCCTAGTATTTCGTAACTCTAAAACCTTCTATATTTCGAAAGTCGTTAATTTTTTAATACATCGTATATTTACAAAAAATATGCAGAATTTAATATAAAATACAAAAACATTAAAAAATGTAGTATATTATATTTAAAAAAACAAAGTTGGTACTTGTTTTGATTTTTTGAAACACATACATTAAAATATAAGCATATGAAAAATCAGATCGAATCAAACACTTTTGTTTGGAACATTTTTTTTCTATTTTCAAAACTAACCGAGATATTTCCAATTAAAAATTTATCTGGATCACTGTGAACTCGCTTCGGCGTATCCTTCCCCTCGAATTTATATTTCGAATCGAGCTAAATATCCAACTTGCATAAGAGAGTGATAAGGTTTCTCTCTGTCATTTACATTAGCCTTACAAACTACTGACCTCTTGTGGTTTATATGTAGTAGTAGAATCGAGAGTTAAAATTAAATACAATATCTTCTTAAATATTTAATATAACTACAAGCGTAGTCCAGCGTCTAGGAATTTTGAAACAAAAGAAATTACATCAAGGCTCATTTTTTTTTAAAGGGGTCAATATTAACAGTTAGAATGTGAACGTAAGTATCCTTTATCGAATGATACAATAACAGCTTTCTTGGACAAATTTTATACACTTTTATTGCAAAGCCATCAATTTGTGCCACCATCAGGGCTAGTAAATTCAAATTTGGTAGGTACTCCACAGTAACATAAGTGGTGTTAACAATCAACCCAAAAAACAAACGAAAAACATACGACAATAATTTAGCTGCAGGAATGTGTTTGGTTAGTAGCCTTCGACCTTCTTAGCAGTATCATATTCCTGCAGCTAAATTATTGTCGTATGTTTTTCGTTTTATTTTTTGGGTTGATTGTCAACATTACTTATGTTACTCTGGAGTACCCACCAAATTTGAATCTACTTACCCTGATTATAGCACACATTGAACGTTGACTTTGTAATATAAGTTTATAAATTTGTTCAAGAAATCTGTTATCGTTTCATTTGATGAATATAAATTAGTGGACGATAAAACCAACCATAAATAAATATCCTTCATCTATATCGCAAATATATATATATACATATATATATATATATATATATATATATATATATATATATATATGTACTCAAGGATGTCCTATATACAAAAGTTGCAGAAATTGGGCGTTTAGTACATGACAAATATTTTTTTGGAATTACTCATAGGAGCAATCACAAAAGAGTACTAACAGATTACTGAGATATCGACAAAATCGACACAATTTTGCCGTCTTTCGGTAGACCTGGAATCTCCAGATTTCCGCAAAGCTCAATTTATAAACACATTTTAAATATTTGCATAGAAAAGTCGGATTTTCTGTTGACAGGGAAACAGGCCAATATTGTGCCTCTACCCAATGTTGCTCAGATTATGAAATCAAATATCCGTTTATCTTTTTGGAATTCAATAATATACTTCCCAGTAAACAATCTGGGTTTCGTGCCGGTCACGTCCCATTGCACTGTCAATTGTCACCGACGATATTTTTAGGCGTATGGATGCAAAAGAAGCTTGTAGTTTGGATTTAATCGATTTTACCAAAGCTTTTAAGATGGTAAATCACGGAATTTTGGTTTCTATTTTGTGGCACGTTGGTTTTAGTGGGAATGCTACAAGTTTTGTTTTATCTTTTTTGTCGGATCCAGTGCAGCAAGTTGTTAATGCAAATACCTCCGAATCTCCGAACGTTACAACAGGTTTTTCCCAAGAAAGTATACTGTTTATATACTAAGATTTGGTAACTATCACATGTACGCTTACTACACTCAGATATATTTTTGTTTTTAACACTCTGATGATAATATTACCAATAATATAATCGCATAAATTTCGATTCAGAGAAACTATTGAATGAAAGGATAAGAAAAATACCTTTAAAAATAAATCCTATGAAATCGGTTGCCATTGTTTTTTCTATCGACAATGTCAGAAATAACTTATTACAGAATCTTCATATTACTCTTGAAAATAAATCTGTAATGTTTAAAAATTGTGCGAAAATTGTTTTTGGATAATAAATTAAAATTTATCGAACACATCACATTAGAAATAAAAGTAGGATATTCTGCCTTGAAAATATTATATGTCCATAGACATTACCTTAATTACGAAATAAAACAAAATCTGCAAATATCTTTTATTGTCACCGTTAAACTTTTGTGATAGTATTTATGGATCCTGTTTAAATGCCTAATAGACGTAAAATGAATAGGAAAGTTACGTAATTCTTGCTTAAGACTAATATTTGAAATTCGCCAATAACAACATATATCACATAAACTTAAATCCATAAAATGGCTAAAGATGCACAACAGACGCTTTTTACATTCGACTTGTTTTCCTATAAAATTTTAAAATATAACTTCATTATTTTTTGATCGGGTTGTTTATCGGACATATAATACTGCCTTCTACATCAATAAACTTTAAATTACTAGTTTTTCACATGCTTTTTAACTTTTAAGAAACATTTAAAAAACAAATTACACACTCAACAGTAGTAATACTTTGTTGCATTAAGTTTTCTTTTCTTCTTTTCTTTATTTGGTGTCAACCTAATGTGTATTTTAATAATATTGTAATTGTTTTATAGGTATATGTCCAGACAGTCCACTTCCCTCTCCTTTCTCTTTTATTCCCTTTTCTTTTCTCTTTTTTTTTCTTCGATGTAATATTTCTGATATTACTGATTTTCTTATCTAGCTTTTCAAATTTGATATGCTAACTTGATATCTTTAAGTGTAGCAATTAATTTCTTACTGACCAGATTGGCTATAACAGCACGTACTGTGAGCATTTTATTTGCTCATGTGGGATGTTGGAAACAAGCTATTTAACCTTTCTTAAAATTGATGTTTTTGCTTATTAAATAGTGTTACATTTTTTTGGTTAATAAGCCTTAAACTATTCTTATTATTATTAATTATATCATTGGCAATGTTGTTCTATCCAGCGGCATCAAATCAATATCTTTTAAAACACATATTAAAATATTTCTAAACAATTAGAAGTATATCATGCTACTAGTAGCCCTACGCCAAATCTTGGTACGTAGTACATGTAGGTAATATTACGATTAAGTTGAGACACGGGAAACTGATTTATGAAAACTAGCTGGGGCACTGTTATTTGAAGTATAGTTAATAGTCTGTGGTATTACATAATTTGCATCGGTTGGTATCTGGTTTTAAAGAAGTCTGACATTTTTCCGTTATTGAACTTAAAATTATGTTCAATTGTTAAGTGACCTTCAATTGGTAATACACTCATTTTCTTCTATACAATAATACCATTTTCTACCCCAAAACTAAAAGGAAAAGTTGACTTCAATATCATGGAAAAAAATGAGAGACCTCCTGCATTTTTACTCGAAGAGACATTACGTATAATCAAATTAAAACACACAACAGACCCAAATTGTACTGGTAACACGTGTTTTGCACTATAAGATCATCATGAGGCCTTAACAATACAATCACAAACACGTATCAACATTCTACTATAATATATATATATATATATATATATATATATATATATATATATATATATATATATATATATATATATATATATATATATATATATATATAAAGTCTGATGATGCCTTTATAGAGCGAAACACTTGTCACCAGCGCAAAATTTATAACTGAGACCCTGGCTTATTTTTGTTTTTTATTTGGTCACGGAAAAAGTCCTTTAAAAAATTATCAAAAAATGGAGAGGGTAAAAATAGTTGGGATCACCCCGTATGGATATCAGAACTAGTGACTCCATATCAACTCAATTATCATATCAAATTACTTTAATGGCTGTAAGTATATTCAATCCGTTTTGCATAAACTTTTGCTACAACGAGTCAAATGTCACACTAAGATAAAGTGCATTATTAAGGCAATTACTAAAGCTGTCGTGTACGTTTCAATTTACTGATTACAGTCTAATCGTTTACAGTGTCCGGGAAGTTCTTGTGGATTAAATCCCGTACCAACATTGTATTGACATATTATTCCAGCACATATTTGTCTTCAGTCGATAAGGCTACAGTCACGCCCGTGTAACTGTAACTCGAATGGGGATGGTAACTAACGATGCTGGAAGGAAATACTTATATACTTTTTTTATTTAGATTTTTACTTCTCTCGTAATGTTAGTAACGCAAAAGCATGTATCACTCTCCGAGATTTTTTCAAATCATCACGTTTCATGGTTCCTTGAGCCCGAAAAACGTGTTTTCCCATTCCATCGGTCTGTCTGTCTGTTTGCAGCATAGCTAGTTTTTAGCTATTCTGCTCCAGTTTTGAAAATCATTAATATTGTTTTTCGTGGGCTGAGTTCAGATGTAGATGAATTTTTAAAGCCATATTGGATGATTGGATCCGTATGTGCACCGTATATGTAGTTTATATACGGTGCGTATGTGTTCTTAAATTTGGGGCCGATTTTTGTAAGGCAGTGGTTGCTGACCCCCATATCTTATGTGTAGAATGTCGAGACTCTTTCCTTTGTCTGATAGATAAGTCCTATATTTAGTAGTTATTCTGATTAATATTAAAAGCTAAAGGCACAACGTTTTGACTTTTTTATTGTCTAGGTATCACGCAATGTCTTAATTTCTGTTTAATTATTGAATTGTGAATCGTTTGCCACTATTTTTTTACACGCCGACGCCATGTATGTTAATCAGTGGATTTTTTTATTAATACGGTGACATTCATTTTTAAGAAGAAGCTTGTTACAATATTCCGAAAAAGCTATAAGTTACATGTAAGTAACCCCAAGAATTTTAGACTCATTATTAATAGGTGTTCAAATAAGTAATAAATTGCAGGGTATTTCATTAAAAAAATATATTCGAGAAGGATCCGGATCTCAACCTTGATTACAAAATAAAAAATATTAAGATAATTACTTAAACTGCAAATCACTAAAATATATTACCGAAATGTTCTAGAAAAAGGACTTTCGTAATATAAAAAAAAATATTTGTTCGATTCAGAGTTTCACACATTTATCATAATAATATTCCGTACAAAATTTATATATATATATATATATATATATATATATATATATATATATATATATATATGTATATATATATATATATATATATATATATATATATATATATTGTCATTTATAAATTGTCACCAGTGCACAATTTATAACTGAGACCCAGACTTCGTGCTTAATTTTGTTTTTTATTTGGTCACGGAAAAAAATAATTTAAAAATTGATGAAAAAATGGAGAGGGTAAAAATAGTTGGGATCACCCCGTATAGATATCAGAACTAGTGACTCCATATTAACTCAATTATCATATCAAATTACTTTAATGGCTGAAAGTATATTCAATCCGTTTTGCCTAAACTTTTGCTACAACGAATCAAATATCACACTAAGAAAAAGTGCATTATTAAAGCAATTACTAAGGCTGTCGTGTACGTTTCAATTTACTGATTACAGTCTAATCGTTTACAGTGTCCGGGAAGTTCTTGTGGATTAAATCCCGTTCCAACATCGTATTGACATATTATTCCAGTACATATTTGTCTTCACTCGATAAGGCTGCAGTTACGCCCGTGTAACTGTAACTCGAATGGGGTGGTTTCTATTTAATAAATACTCTTAACTAAGGATATTGGAAGCAGCTACGGAGCTAATCAATGATTCGTTCCGACGAGCTGTTAACCTGATTTATTTTTTCAAGTGTCAGTCGCGCTTGCTTACTGATATCCCTTTATATACTTTTTTGACTTCGATTCTTACTTCTCTTATAAAAGATAAGTGTTAGTAACGCAAAAACATGTATCACTATCCGATATGTTTTCAAATCATCACGTGTCATGGTTCCTTGAGCCTGTATAAGTTATATCTAAGTACGCCCAAGAATTTTAGACTTATTATTAATAGGTGTTCAAATAAGTAATAAAATGCAGGGTATTACATTAAAAAAATAGATTCAGAGGGGATCCGGATCTAAACCCTGACTACCAAATAAAAAACATCAAGACAATGACTAAACTTCAAATCACTGAAATATATAACCGAAATGTTTTGGAAAAAGTACTTTCAGAATATAAAAAAAATTTGTTCAATTTTAGTAATTCCACGATTCTCACAATTATCATAATAATATTCCGTACAATATGGTGGTTACATTTTCATTGTTTAAGTACTATGTAAAACAATTTACCAGAACAGATACCTTGGGAATAATAAAAACTAAAAATGATTTGAATACTAAATTCAGCTCTTGACTCCTTTTTATGATACTGGGAAACAAAAAGTTTAAGAAACAGTGAAACAGATATTCGTTCTTATACACTCTTGATAAAATATTAAGTTGCCTTTTTTATTTTGGTGATATAACGTTCTCCTAAACAAAAACAGTTTAATGTAATTTTATGCAATATATGTAGATTAACTAAAAATATTTCTTCAATTTTGCACCATTAAAAACTTTCGCTACAAGTTAAAGTTTTCGTAAATCTTTGGTGTAAGTCTGACTTGATATACTTAGTTTTCACTGGTACTACATAAACCGCTTTAACTCAACGATCACCATATTGTACAGAATATATGCTGCGATGACTGCAACCATGGGGAATATTTTTGTTTTGAGGGAAATAATTAAGTTAGTCAATGTCAACATTCTTTATAAGATTTCTATAGTTGCCTAAAAATTACCAGTTATATTTTTTTGACAATTACTTAAATTTTCACTTATAATGAGTTTCAAGTTCGAGAGCTTAAACCCAGTTTAGTTCTAAACACGAACTGATTGTAAACCGGATGGAATTTTTTGATTCAAAATGCTTTGAACCCAGGTTGGTTTAAAAGTGCCGCTAAAAAGTTAAAGAAAAACGGGTTACAACCCATTTCCAGTTTCTTACAAAGGTAGTGCTGTAACTACATCAATTTCAAAAATTAAATACGTCAAATTCTTTTTATCAGTTGATATAAACATTTTTTTCATGCAGGGTAGACCTAGCATATTGAAACAAACTGAAACGAAAAAAACTTCAAGGGCGTTTAGCTTTTTTAACAAACGGTGAAAGATGTCAAATTTCTTACATTTTTTTTTGTACATAAATACATTAATTTCCATGATACAGGATAGGCTAGAAATATAAAGCAGTACACTAAAAAAGAAAATTTTTAACTTACTATTTTAGTAATTCCAATTTGACACGGTCCCCACAAACCATGATTTTTTATTTAACTTAACTTACTTTACTTTAATCACAAACTTACCTAAAAAAAACAAGCAGTGACACATGTCAAATTTCTATTATCTCTGTTTACTTAAAACATTTTTTCCACTATGATAATCATAGGAAATACAAGCCTCTTGAAAAGCCCCTTAAAATATTTTTTATTTTCCTTTTTTCAATAAATAAATAATTTACTCTTTATTTTTATTTTAATGAGATCTAATATAATACGTTTCGAATGGTAACTATCTCCCATCATTAAGTGTACACTAAATGCTAATTCTAAAGCTACGGGCTTATATATGGATCGTGTGCGGTGATGCGTGAAGTCTCCAGCCCCTGGTTATCTGAGTCGAGAAGTTTTAGGGATCAGTTTGAGCTAGAAGCGGCTTCCATATTTCGAATATAGACGCTAGGCTTACAGAATATGTCTTGATTCCTTTCTATGAAAGCTGCTTATTAAATATATAACTTTCGTTTTCGCCAGTGCTGCTCCCTATGCAAAAGTTAAGCCTTCGACCACTTCATCCGGTGTTGGTTTGACCAGACGTGTTCCGCTATGTCCGATTTTGACGTCTCTCCCTTTCGAGTATGATTAAAATGCTTTACTAAAAGGGCGTTTTGCCTCTCCAATGTAGGAGCTACCACATTCACACTGGATTTGGTAAATGCATTCTTTTTTCTTATGGATGTCCTGTGGCTTAGTTTTTGTCAGAAGGCTTTTTAACGTATTTTCCGATATAAAAGCAGTTTTGGTGTTGAAATATCTGGCAATTCTCCGAATCTTTTCAGATATTCCCTTAATATAGGGTATTGTGAGAAATGGTGTTGTTTCTTGTAGATCGGATTGTGTCGTAGTACGATATTCATTTTGTCATTTTAATATTGTATTACTTATTAGGCCAGGTCTCCTGACCTAACCCCGTTGGAGTTTTTCCTGTGGGGACTGTTGAAAAGATTTATCTTCACAGGCAATTCCAAAACGTCGATCACCTGGAAACGGTCATCAGGCAGTGCGTACAAGAAATTACACCAGCTATAGTAAGAGCGGCAATAGCAGAGTTCAGTAGAAGAATCATAATTTGTATGGAACGGGATGGCGCTCACGTAGAAGCATATTTTGCTCATTGTCATTCTTGGTTGATTTTTTATACGATATTGTTAAATAAAACTTTTTGTATACCCCGTATATTGCATTCGGATTTGAATTTCTTTATGCAATGTAGTATTTTATCACACCTCTTAATACTCAGAATAAATTTTTTATGGCATTTTGCTTTAAAACTAAACTTATAGGTAGTTTTCTCTTCAGGCAATTCTGCTGTACAACTTTTTATAAATGAAAAATAAGAGATCGCTTAACGAGAACGTCAAGAATATAGGCAAAGAAGAACTTTCCTCTTTCTCCATTGTAAACTTAAAACATGTTCTTATGATATTTAAGTGATTAAAAAATTCTGTGAAATGATTGTCAATTACAGTCCAAATAATAAAATTATAATCCACATACCTAAGCCAAAGTTTAGGCTTGATTTGAGCAGTATTTATTTCGTGCTTTTCGAATCACTTCATATAAATAGTGACTACCACCGGAGCGAGTTATGACCCCATCAGAAGACCAAATCTTGTGGGTAAGACCTATCTTTGGCTTGAAAGTAGGAGTTACGGAGACAGCATTGTAATAGTTCTATCAGAACATCTAGAGGCAACGTCGTTCGTTCAAAGAGTGTTTCGTCTTCCCTAAACTTAGGCCTAATTATGTCTAATGATTCACATGTCGGAGCATTTGTGAATAAAATTTCTACACCAAAACTAACAAATCTGTTTTCTTGCCCTAATGTCCTTAAAAATATTAACAAAACCCTTAAAATTTTGAACAAATGAATTCGTCTTACCTTGTAAAAGTTGAATGATTTATAACAAAAATGTGGCCACAGCACTTGTTAGTGAGTCCCTGAAGCTAGTAATTGGTCTTAGAGACAGGTTCGGCTTGTGGATCTTTGACAAGCCCCAGAGATGAGGTGGCTTGCTGTAATCTGGCGATAACTTGCTGCGTATCCTACCTGGGATGTAGGCACTATATTTCTTCTTTGCCCTGTATATCTTGCTCTCGATTGCGCTTGTGGTATCCTTCGGTAGTATTTCGTAGTTTCTTTTCGACAAGACTTCGTCGATCTTCTAGTCATATGTTTCGGTGTCCATAACTACTGTAGCATGCCCTTTGTCTGCAGTAAGAATCTTTATGGAACTGTCTTTCTGGAGACGCTTGAGTGTAGTTTCTTCTTGTTTGGATTTAGTTAGTGTCTTTATCCTTTTATCCAAAACGGTTCTTATTTAATGCCAGAATTCATCTGCTTCAGACCTTATCTATTTGAAGTTGATGGTTTCAACAGCTGCAATTATTTGCAAAACCGGTGTGCGGTTTGGTGCCACTGCAAAATTAAGACCCCTCCTAACAACTTTTCTTCTGGCTCTGATAATACTCTTTGGGAAACGATGACTATGGTCTTTTGAGAATCTCTTGTTAGTTCTGTTTAGCGGCGAGATCGAAGCTTCTGCAATTTGTGTTGGTGTTTGATGTGCTGTGCCACTTTTCTCGTAGTCTTTCGCAGGTCTTTCTGATTTTGTGGACAATTAGCTCGTAATTCTCTTCTAAGGTTAAGTTGATTTTTGCTCATCAAAAAAATATTTGACCTCTTTCGCCGTTTTTTTGAAATATGTTTTCAAAATATGTATCTACACCAATGACTTCCAAATATTTTTCGGTGTCAAAACTTTATTTTTTTACGTACGCACACACGTACACACACACGTACACACATCCGTATAGACTTCATAATATTTTTTTGAATTCGTCGAAAAAACCCAATTTTAATACTTGTCCTACCTATACATCCTTTATATTATATTAATTATACAATATAATATGGACCGCTAGATGGGAAAGTAAAAATAATTACAAGATTTAATGCAAGAGTCATTCAAAGAAGTAAAGTTAATAACATCGTAATTCACAGAAACGTGTTTAATGATGTTTGTATGCCTAGGATGCAATAACAAGGCATTCAACTTTCTATAATATAGTACTTTATATTGAGATGTGCTGAAAACACGGCAAGCAAAATATACGAGAGTACTCACGAGAGAGGGGATAATCAAAATGATTTTGTGAAAAGCGGCTTTTAAATAAAAAGAGAAAAACACATTACGTTAAAGACATTGTGATAGTCTGGCTCCTAAGTTAACGGTATTACATAAAAGCTCGAGATCATCTGCCCGTGCAGAAGTCTCTCGGTTTGTCACACGTGGTGCATATGACATTTCCTAGCTAAAATCATTATTACATTAACCACGGCGTAAAATTATCTACATTATATCTAATTGTTTAGAAACTGAAATTAGTATTATACTTTTACTGTACTTTTACGTTACTGTTTATTACATAAATAGTCTAACAGAAAAAAAATCAGCCGTTTTGTTTAGGTCATTAACACATTTTTAAAATTGTGTGGTCCAAACTTTGCTAGGGAAATGAAAAATTTTACTTCTAATAATCTTCTAATTATTATCCGGATAATTTAAAGCAGCCCGAATTAAGCTCCGTACTGTAACAATGTTTGAACAAGAAATATATTCGCCTCTATAAATGGTATACGAAACTGTTAAGGAAAAAGTTTTTGATTTCCAAAACTAATTTTAGTGGCAGTATTTTTGTGCACCGGACATGAAATGATTAAACTATGCTTTGTGTACACACGCTGTCTCTAAAATATGCTTTTTTATAACAACTTCATTATTTCCCTCGTAATTGGCATTGAGTTGAAATTTTACTCAAAAATCAAATATGAAACAGAAATGAACTGGCAAAATTTCGCAAATCTTATATTATGTGAATAAATAAAACGTCGATCACCTAGAAACGGTCATCAGGCAGTGCGTTACAAGAAATTACACCAGCTATGGTAAGAGCGGCAATAGCAGAGTTCAGTAGAAGAATCATAATTTGTATGGAATGGGATGGCGCTCACGTAGAAGCATAATTTGCTCATTGTCATTCTTGGTTGATTTTTTATACGATATTGTTAATAAAACTTTTTGTATACCCCGTATATTGCATTCGGATTTGAATTTCTTTATGCAATGTAGTATTTTATCACACCTCTTAATACTCAGAATAAATTTTTTATGGCATTTTGCTTTAAAACTAAACTTATAGGTAGTTTTCTCTTCATTTTTTTGCAAATCCTATATTATGTGAATAAATCACAGTTTTAACAAAACTAAAGTTTACGCTTTTGTCACGCAATAAAAAGTATAAAATAATGTAATTTACCTTAAATATTTTGTTACGGTATATGCATTCTACCCTTGACAATTCAATAGCTATGCCAAAAAGCGAGGGGCGTAACTGCTGAATAGCCACGAATGCTGATTATGAGTCAGTATAAGCATAGTAGCCCGCAACAGCTTTAGAAATTAGAAAAAGCGACGACTTTATATACCCAGTACATAATGTACAAAATTAAATTACAGATGATGTTGAATCCCCCGGTTACTGGAAAATGTCACTACTCCAAACCGTATTGCTTTAACACCCCGTATATAAATATATATCGCGAAAATATATAACATATTAAAGTCAGCGAGACTTTACATACCGCGTAGGTATAAAACCAAAAATAAGAATATAATTACTAAGTCCTGTGTATATCGAAAAAAGCGTTAATTATTCCGAACCTATTTCACCAGTCGTTACTGAACATGCTTGAAGGAGTAAACATTGCTTACTATTAACCAAAAGGGAGAAATTCCTTAATAATTAAAACCAATATACATACTTTTAAATCTCCACACCATATCTATATTTATTATTTTATATTATAACGACCTTCATTTCATATACAAAATACTTGCTATACATTTATCTGGACAGGATTTCTGATATTTCTATACTTATCGGGATGTATATTCATTTTCTGCGCCGCTCAAAGCATTCTATGTAAATAGATCAAAAGGTCAGTCAAATTTTGGACGCATTTCGGGTTAAAAACATTGCAATCCTGTTAAATAGCTTATTATGACATGTCAGTCACAGCTGGCGGAGTCAAGCCAGCTTGAAAAAATGGTGAATTCAATGGCAAATGGAAAAATGATGGATTTTTACTCGAAACTAGATTTTACCCAATTTTTCGATTTCGGATAAAAAAAAACGTAAATCTGTCTTGCAGAACAAAGATGGAAATTTTGATATATTTAATCGTTTTTATCCGAGAAGGTACCGATACGACTTTACTAAGGATCAAAGAAACGCACAGAAACAGAATTCGTGCACACTACAATTCAAAAATTTCTCAAAATTTAGCCCGAACCCTAACCGAGCTGATTTTCACACAGTCTCTAGAAGAAATAAAGTTTCATTGCGTATTTACTCGATTCGCCTAGGCTCAACGGTTCATATGCTACGGAGTCAAAGGTAAAACCATAGGGAAATATATGCAGGCAAAATTGCAATTTTATTTCTAAATGGCTCGCTCTATGTAATGTAGTTTTTCAATCTCTCGGGAGAAATTGAGGTGCCATAAACAATTTGCGTCCCTCGTTACACTTCTCGAAAAAAAAATGATATATGTAACAATTGAAAAGGCGGAAACTTCTTTTTTAGTTTTTTTTTTGCATTTCGACCGCTTTCTCGGCATTTAAGGTATAGACTACATTGATTTTAAATCTCTTTTATATCCCCATCGAATCCCCTTTTTACCTTGACAAAGTAGTCAGGGTTTCGACTCCACAAAATGTCCTCAAAATTACCCCATTTTTTATCAACATCCTGCTCCCATATTACCCGTTAACGAACTTGTGTGAGATTTTTAGACGAGAAATAAAAAAAATACCCCATCTCGAAAAATTAATCATAACGTCCTGCATTATCAATTATCGCGGTTATCTAAAAAAATGCCCCTATCGGATGCCACTGTCGGCTTATTACAGGTCCCACCCAAATTGAATTTGTACCAAAAGAAGCCACCATTTATCCTCAATGATCGACCCCATAAAAGCGTATTTCCCCTATGTACCGTTACCAGCTGGGGCACTTAGAAAGTCAAAAAATACAAATTTCCGGTCCAAAAAGAGAAAAGTGCTGGCAGTAACAATAGCCGCCTGCGGCTCTTGTAACAAACATGCTTTCCTACTTGTGATATTGGCAAATGTACCAGTATCATTAAAACTTAAGAATTAAACTACAACTTTTTGCTTATGTACCTATTTCTCTAAATCACATCTTACGTTATACAAAAAATCTCAAAAACGTCCCGATACAAAAATTTGTACACCCTCTATAATTGACACATGATTTTTTTCAAAGGTAGCATTCCAAAAGGGATATTCTTGAAGGTCTGTGCATCATCTTACTGTTTGCCGCATTTAATTTTATCAACTATTTTTACCGATATTAAATGATAATTTTAATAATAGTAATCATGAACGGCAGTTTAGTTTTTTGGTACACTTAATTACCCGCCCATTTTTTCCGCCTAAATGGCCTTACACGTAAATTTTACCGTATATCATACCCTATATCACTACAAAACTTCAGGTTCATTCGAAAAGCAGTTTTTTGATGATGTTTTTACTGGATTTTTATCAAAATATTACTATCCATCCCCATATGATCATTGATTTTTGACCAACATTTCAAGGTTAAGTAGTTTTTGAGCTATGCTGCACACAGACCGACAGAACGACAGACCGACGAAAATGGCAGAACATATGTTTCGGATTCTAGAGACCCTAAAACGCCAAGACAATAATATTTTTTAAGACTGATGTTTCTTCAGGAATAAAAGGACGTAGTAAGATTTGACGGTAATTTCTATTTATTTTATTTCAAAATACATTAGATTTTATTTTAAACTTTAGTATTAACTCTAATTTAACTATCCTGCAATAAGCAATTATCCTTTGACTTGACAGATCAGCAAACTATTATAATCATCGGTCCCATTCTTTTGACAGTTTTTTGATTTAGTTCGTTCTGTTACATTGGTAACATGTTATTCAGGCATCATTACGGGGGAGTGCTTTTTATGGAAATATGGTGGCTTACTAAATAAATGTCATTAATGTACCTATTTCTTCATAGTTTCTTTCTATTTCAATAAACCGTGTTTATGGGTAATTTTTAAAGGGAAGAAAATGGTCGTTTTTTGTTTTTTTTGAGAGGATCACTGCAGGGTTTTTAGTATATTTGCAAATTAGTTACTTCTGAATACTTAAAATTCCTCTAACTATCTGCAGTACTATTACGTATGTAAAGTAAGTGGCACTTTGCATATTTTTTAATTTTTTTAAGCATTTTAATGACCTTACACCTTTTTGAATTCTAGGCACACTGTTCTCTGTTCTTCTGACTTAAGTAGGCACGTCAAAGTGTATTTATATTTTTTTTATATAAAAAGAGTTTTATCAACTTTGTTAATAATGTGTCTGTTAATTGTTAATTATTACAATTTCTTCTCAGTTCTACCAGAACAAAAATCGCCTACTTAAATGTCAAAATAAGAAAGATTATAAAGAACTTAAGAGCTCTGTATTAGCAATAAAATAATTGCAATTGTTGAACTGGAAACTAAGTTAAAATCTGTCTATTTCTACTTCTCTCGTAGAAGGGAAATATTGTAATCGTGAAAAAAATCCGAGAATTTTAAGATCTTAAAGTTTCAGGCTCCCTAGTTGCCAAAAAACATGTTTTCTCAATTCTGAGGGCCTGTCTGCCTGTATACCTAAAAAACGACTTATCCGATTGACTCAAATTTTCGTCAAAAATTAAGGGTTATATGGAGATGACCTGGTAACATTTTTTAAAAAAACTTCTTTCCTAATTTATCTTAAATTATGTACAAAGATCGAGTATTATGTTGGACTCAACTGGTAACAGTTTGGTACGAATCCAAGATGGCGGAATAAAATAGCGGCTAAATAAAATGTTTGTAATCGTGAAAAATCAAGCTCTCAAGTTTTACCTATCTTCACGTTTTAGCGTCCCTAGATGGCAAAAAATGTATTTTATCAATTCCGTCGCATAGTCTGTCGGTCTGTCTGTCTGTCTGTTCAGTTTTGGTAAAAATCCAATAATATGGAATAAATAATAATAAATTATTTTTAAAAAACTACTTATCCAATTTATCTCAAATTTTGCCCAAACATCAAAGTATTATGTTAGATCAACTAGTAAAATTTTGAATCCAAGAAGGAACAAAATGACGGCTTAATAAACTTAATAAAACATAGCTGATTGTGGTATAGGGGTCAACTAGTAAAATTGTGGTACTGATTCAAGATAGCCGAACAAAATATTTTCACGTTTTAACGTTGCTAAGTGCCAAGAAATGTGTTTTATCAATTCCGGTCCGTCTCTCTGTCTGTCAATTCGCGGCATAGCTTAAAAACTACTTATTCGATTGGCTTCAAATTTAGGGTCATATGAGGTTGATATGGTAAGATTTTGGTAAAAATCCAATATGACTGCCTAGTGAAATGTTAAAAAAATTATTATTAAGAAGCTGCTTATCTAATTTATATCAAATTTTGCACAAACATCAAGGTATTATGTTGGAATCAACTGGTAAAATGTTGGTACTATTCCAAAATGACGGTTTAATAAAATATTTAAAAATTCAGTTTAAAAAACTACTTAATGGAATGATTTCATATTGTGAGCCATAACTAATTGTGGTATAAGTGTCAACTAGTAAAATTTTGGTACTAATTCAATATAGGCGAACAAAATGGCGGCCAAATACAATATTTGTAATCGTGAAAAAACACCCTTTCAGGATTTAGCAGTTCGCGGCATAGGTTAAAAACTACTTACAAGATTGACTTCAAATTTTAGTCATAAAGTAAAGGCCATATGGGCCTGACTTCATAATATTTTTGTAATATTCCAATATGGCGGAACAATGTTAAAAAAGTTATTACCGAAAAAAGACTAATTATCCAATTGTTCTCAAATTTTGCACAAAAATAAGCGTTCCATAGGAATTATTAAATTAATTTCAATTTTTGATGGAATGGAATTTAAGATGGAAAAAAAAATTGGGATAAACTTGTACGAATTCAACCTGACGTAACAAAACTTAGTTTATTTTCAATTAAGCCCAAAAGTCAAGTGTGGCATAGGTAGAAAGAAACTGGTAAAATATTGGTAGGAATCCAATAAGATGGAATGAAATGGCGCCCAATCAAAATGTTTAAAAAGACAGTATAGATAACACATATATACTGTGACTATGTTCTGAACTAAATTGGGTAATATATCGGTATTCCTAACAAATCGAAGATAAATCATAACGAAGGGCTCCGGGTAAGGGAAATTTACCGATTTTGTATATTTGGTATATGACAAAGAAGCTAGGCTTATGTTTGTTTAAAGAAATATTTTTAACAGTCATATTTATAACATGCTAATAAATAACAATGAACAACCATCTTGCGGAAATAACGTTACTTAAAAAGTGTAAATAACAATGCATGTTTATGTTAAATCAGAAAATATTTTTAAATTAAAACGGTTATCTCCATCAAAATAAAAGAAAAGAATCTTGATGCAGCACGATTATTGCGTGTTACAGTAAAATACATTAGATATTATTTTATATAATTTTTAATAGCGGTAAACAATGAAATTGATTAGTAATTTGGCCTTGAGTTACTAATCATTTGTATTTGCTAATTGCCTTCATATAGATTTTTAACTATCAATTAATTTTATTTAGCTATTAAAATGTATGACAGGATATTTGGATGGGCCTTTACAAAATTAATTCAATTTTCATTATATTAATATAATTAAGATGCATTTTTTTATTATAATATAATTTTATTACTTACAAATTTGTTGATCTCAATATTTATCCAATATTTAACGAATATCTTTGTAGTATTCTGTGGGAAACAATATAACCGATTATCAAATTTTATGAATGATATTTTCATTTACAGCAATTTCTATGATTATCTATTTTCATTGAAACCAATTTCCATTGATATCAATTTCGATTGAATACAAGCCCCTCGAATGCATTTTTATTATCGGGAGTTTCGCCATCTATAGCCTTCCAAAAGAAATATAATGTGTTTTCGTGAGTGCGTTCGATAACCCAAATTAACTTGCGAATGTGTCGTCATACGAAAGAGAAGTCTTCGCGCCAAAAAAGTTGTCTAGTATTCTGTATTCTGAAGTATAAGCCGACTTCGTTGGTTTGCGTATTGCGCTAACATTGGATTGCATTCTAATAATCTTGCTTGCTGAATTTTTAATATCATTTGTGCAATAAAAGACGATGATACGGATCGAATTCAAACTCGTCTTTCACGCGCAAATACGTCACATCGATGTACATCGTTTGGGAGTCAAATAGGCCGTAATGCATTGTCATTTGAAAACGTTTGTAGAATTTACGCTTCAATAAAATGTTTAATTTAAACTAATTATTTTGAATCTATAGATTTTATTTTTAATACTGTTTATTATGTCCTACCTGTGCAGTTGCAGGAAGTAGAAATCGAGATCGATAATCGAAAAACAAAAGTGACAGATATAAGATATTTCAAATTTCCAAAATAATACATTTTCAAAAATGTCAAACCGTCAAGCTGTTAAGATAAATTTTAAAAAATGGTAATTTAGGATATATTTACTATAAAAATAGAATATGGTTTTAGCTACCTGTATTTGCTTGAACCTGGTTTGTATTTTTCAATTGCAAGTAAAAACTAAAAATGTCAGTAGACTAGTGCAGCAACTCAAGTAACAAATGTTATAAAATATGAATGGAAGTTTCCCTTGCAATTATTTTACTTGCAGCATTCTTAACTATTGTTTTAAATTAATTAATTATTTTAATCAAAATAAATTTCACGAATCCTCACGATGAGCACTTTAGATAATCTGATATTTGTAAACTTCAATTTCAATTTCTTGCTGAATGCTGAAAAGACGGGCGTGGGCATACCGTTGTAAGTGTATCGTGGTGTTAATCATAATTTTATAAACAATGAGTATTAAAAGGGAACTCGGATGTTGCGTTATAGAGGCTGCTTTTCTAGAAGCAACAAGGCCGAATTAACTACTTACGATGATTGGGGCTCATCTGGGAGAGGCGAAGTTTTGCGATGACAAAAAAACTGTCAATGGGTTTTACGTTTTTGGGGGCCCTTCGGCCGCAACTTAAAATTTACATGATGACAAAAAAAAGAAAAGATCCTCAGTTTTGTATTTCGCTCGCTGATCTCTCCCGGGGCCCCCACCACATTTGAGCCTTACGCGTTGTGGCCTTTGCATTTCAATCATTGAATCCCCGCAAAAACATGACGCGCAAGCACTGTGTTGGGGCCACTGCCGACGCGATGGCGGGGCCTGAGGCAGTGGCGGGTTGTGAGTATATGAAGTGGGAGGGCGAAGGTAAAAAATAGTATTCGCATGACAAATTACAATCTGTGAAATCTGAAATGCGTGTTTAAACGTTCTATCTGTAGCAACTCCACTTTGGGTTTTTACCTATTTTGTTTTATGATATATATTACTGTAACAGTGTTGCCATATCTTCTTTTAGTTCCGAATTTTGTTCAGGCTGCATTTGAAGAGATATCATAAAATGAAATTTATATCTTTATAGGTACTTTTCATTGTCAACAAGATGGTGCACATAGATTTCAAATTCGACGTTTCTTCTTCTCGGTCAGATCAACTTATTTTTTTTAAACAGACCTGCATTTTTTATTTTGTTTTTTAAAAGCCCTTGACTTCTAAAAACCAATGATGTAATGCACTCATTCATTTAGAGTACTTAAAATTTTCCTTTGTGAATTTGGCGAGATTCTGGTTTTCTGTGTCTCTCCAACACATTGTCCTTTATGGAAAAATCTTAAATCTACTGTTCAAACATTAAATGTGATACATCGCTAGTTTAGGGAGGTCGAACGTTTCTTAATAATTAAATAAAAAATACAGTTCCGTATTTAAAAAGAATTAAGTTGATTTTCATTCTGAGTGTACATACTGTTTTTGTAGGTAAGTATTGATTTCAATTCACAGCGTATCAAATTTTAATAAAGTGTCTCTAAAATTTTAAAAGGTGCATTATATAAACTAAAAAAAAACAAAATCTTTGACATCCTGTATCTCTAAAACAAAGCATTTCTGCACATGTCTATAGGAACTTTTATTCATAATTGTTTATGTAAAAACTACCCCTAAAATTACATTATGACTTTTAGTTAACACCCTGTATTTAGGTTCAACATATACTATATATAGGTACATATGAATATGATTCCAGGTTTGAATCCAGACAGAAATTACCATGTCGTGAATTCGTATCGAAAGATTCTCTAGTATCTTTACATGACAAGAAGGGTACACGTTGCTTTGAATATTTACCGTTATTACAGTTAGATGTGAAGGCATTAAATCTAATACAAGAGTCAACCATCAATCGGTTTTTATGACCTATAAAACTATCAGATATTTTGCCCTGGCTTACATCCATAATATGTGCGTGAGTACCAGAATCTAAGAAGCAAAGGGACCTTGTGAACAAAATTACCAAGCTAATAGGGCATGCATGCTATGTTTTTGTTTTGGGGTATTCTTCAATATAACATGTTCTGCATTCCAACATACGACAGTTTCGGATTTGGGTAGGTGCAGGAAACAAATGCACCCCGCACTCCCTTTCCCCCCGAGCTAATAACCCAAGAAAAAATTACATTATATAAAGCATTTCAGGACTTTTACCTCACAAACATTGAAAACTTTGTTTTTTTTTAGTCTTCATGCTTACGTTGCTCCAACAAGAACCTAAAACTTTTTTTTAGTTATCAAATGTTTGCCTCCCCCTGTAAGACGGCATTCTAAATACACCACTTGGTAGATATGTTCATTTTTGTAAATTCGTATCTTGATCGACACGCAGCTTTGAAAGTGAAGTGCACCTATAAATTATAATAATTACTCACATATTAAACAAGGGAGACAAACATGAAAATAATGTCCTAATTATCAAATAAATATTGTAAATAAAGATATAGTGATATAAGCTTACTACAATTTGCTTTAAATAGGGTGACCAGATATACTCTTTTTAAGAGGAATGTTCTATTTTTCAGGTCTATGTACTCTTACTATTTCTATAAATACGACAAATATCCTCTATTTTGAGAAATCTGGGACAAATGATCTCTATTTTGCGAACTGTGTTGCCATTTTCTAATTATTTTTGTTATTTTTAGTCCATATTATTATGTGTATTATAATTATTATTGTAAGTCACTGAATTCTACGAAAGTGGCAAGACTTTACTTAATTATTATACGCTGGTACCTATTTTTACATTTCGTCAAAATGTACTCTTGTCATTTTAAAAAAATCTGGTCAGCCTACCTTAAATCACGTTTAAGAAGCCGTGCAGTAGAGCATGTTGCCGGCACACAGCTTCCAGCAGAAATTACAATTTGCCATTACAAATTACAGTGAGTGGTAATCTGTGAATTATAGCTGGGAAATTCAAAACCTTGTTTTCTTTATTCTGGTATAAATATAAACACTAAGTCAAAAATCGTTGTTATTGCTCTATCATATATGACAGATTGTAGATTAGACCAGGAAATCATCAAAGGATTGTAGAATAGCTTGTTTTGGAATAGGATGTTGGGAGATAGATATGTTCGTATTAACTTTTTTTCATTATGATCTGTAATTTTGTACGTGGTCGCATTTTAAATATAGGGGTGTATATCGTATTTCCCAATGATTTAATAACTAAGTATTCCCAATCGAACAATCATTAATCACGTCTCAACTGTCATTGATTACCTACGAATATGTTTTTCATTATTCGCATCCGACTCGTCATGACGTCATGCACAACATAGTCGCTTATTTTTAGATGCACATTTAATCTTCGAACGCACGCCTAGCCAAAAACTCGGGTATTAAAAAATTACAAATTTCTGCTCTTGTTGTCCCTACTTTGCAGTAGATCGCTCCACGTCCGATAACTAAAATTGAAACAAGGTGGCTGCATTCAATGAAAATTGATATTCCCAATAATCGACATTAATAAAAATTCGAAATCTAAACAATGCATATTAAATAAAACCAATTACCTTATACCCGCTAATCGTTTAAATTCCACAACTCATATACAATTAAATCTCGTATAAACTTTTATTTTTTTATTCTAATGTATATGTCAAGTATTCTAATTTCTATAGAAAAGGGTCCGTGTTATATCCTTTTGATGTAGTATAAATTACAGATAAACGACTATCAAAATCAAAATAATGAGCATTATTCGACTTACATTTTTAGGGTGTTAATGGAATTGATATTTAAAAAAAGTGATATCGTAAAAGATGCTTTAATTTTTTTTGATATGCGATAAAAATAAATTAATTTTTTTTATTACATGACCTCTTAAATCAGATTTTCCTTCATACGGTTGAAATAAATTAATCTCCACAAAGTCGTTATTGCATTCTAATATTTTTTGAGTTAATATTAATTTAATCCGATCCAGTTTGAAACAAATACATTTTAATAAGAATCAATATATTAAATATTTAAACAGATTTTTGTATATGGCATTTATTTCATACCGATTTTTATTAACATCGATTTGATGAAATGCAATAACTAAGGAAAGACGCATGTATATAGAAATTTTAAGTAGGCTGTATACGTGTTAAAAAAGGATAAACAAATACTTTTTTGTGGTATCCATAGAAATGGTCTGCAAAGAAATTGCTTATCATAACAATATCATTCGGTAAAATCGGTATCCGCAAAAATTCGATATCGGAAGAATTAAAACGAATAAAAATTGTATGCAGGTAGCATCATTTATATGTTTTACAATTAAATTTGGTATCAATGACGCGTATGACTAAAAAATAAAACGGCGTTCCATACTCAACTATATAAAAGGAAAATTTCTTATTGAAGGATATTCCGGATAAAGAAAATTTAGCCAGTTCAACCATTCTGTCTATCGCAAGGTGAAAATTTGTATTTATAAGAATTTATATAGAGATATCTAGTGAGCTGTGAATTTATTTTAACAATACTTGCTTACATTATTGAGATTTGTGCATTTACATTAGCTACATACATATATTCATAACGTCACAAACTTCACGCCGCAAGGGTTCGACAGGGCGACTATTGTAGTTATACACACAAAGGAAATAAATCTCGGAGAACATTACTAGAATTTGTACTTACCATACATATTTTCCAGAAATAATGACCTTATATTTACAAGAAACATAAGAGATATATATCTCGGAGGTTCAAAATAAGAATAGCGTTTTTATGAAAAGACCATTACACTGAAAGAAAAACCCCGCAGATCAAAATTACAGTTTTCTTGAATCGTTTGATTGTGAATAATCATCATCCTTCTAATAATGTAATCACCGTCAAGTGTCTTCAAAGAAAGGTTTAATCAAAACTTATTTAAAGAAATTAAATAATTTACTACAAAGCAAAAAATCTAAATTTGTTGTTTAGGGAGACGCAAAGTATACGAATCCAATGAAAAACTATTTAGACTATATGAGAACAACACGCTAAAACCGAATTCGAAAACCCAGAAAAAGGCTGTCAAAGGTATATTCCATAATTAGAATTAATAATTATCACTATCTTTATTTTCATATTCATATTAAAAAATCTAATGTTTTTTTTATTTGGACATATACCTTCTCCAGTTACCTGTGACAGTATTTTGTCGTTTTAAGCCGTCGACTGCCTTCAGTTTTTCCATCTGTTCTTTCTATGACTTTCTCAACCTGTCTGCCTGAGATGTTTTGTATATCTCTACTTCAACATGACTATCGTGTATTCCATTTATATGAGTATGTTAGCAGTGATAAAATGCATACATTAAGAATTTTAGCATATTTTATTCAAACAATTTGTTACTGTATACTCAGGGCCCCCTAATTAAAAAGGCCTCGCGGTATGATGAAAGAAGATTAGTTTTTTTATTTCAAATATATAATCAAATAAATGTATCCTATTATTTCTAATTCCACTTCGAAAACTATTCTGTTCAGAGTGTACAAGGTATCCCATTTTCGGCACTTTTGCGGGGTATCTCCCTCATTTTTAAAGATGGAAGATTGTAAGATTAGAGATAGCGCCAGCAGAATTTTCATAGCCCTTTTGGTTTTTGAAATACAGGGCGTTTTTGAAAATGTTGCATTTTTAGGTACCCCTCGTATCCCAGCTATCTGTATGAAAAAGGCGAAAACTGTCCCTATATGACTTTTTCCGTACAGTTCAGTGCGGCTTTTATAATAAATATGCGCGGTCACGTCAGAAAGTTATCGGACCCTACTTTATTTTTTTAAGTGGGACGCCCTGTATATTATTATTTATAAAGCAAGCTCAAAACTCGAAATTATCTGAAATTTTCTTTTGTGTCCAATTAGTAGGTAGTAGGCTATGGCTAAAATGTATGCAAAACAAATTCATCTAAGTAATTATTATACGCAAGATGTATTACAGCATTTTATGTTAATTATGATAGACTTATTGAATTTTACTCAAAACAAAACTTACTTAAAACTTAAGTTAGGGAAAAAACAAAATTTTGAAAAAGCAAAGAGTTTTCAAAGGTGCTTTTCAAAATGGCGGCCATTTGCCCATATGCAAAATTGGCAGATTTTCGTTATTCTTCTAATAGCGTTCAAATTATAGTCATTCTTTGCAAATTTTGGAAAGTTAAATCGATTGCCAAACGAAGTCACGCCCCGCTACTAACTGATTGATCGTGTTTTATCTATTTTATTTTGCATGAAATCCTGTAAAAAAAAATCTAAAATCGAAAGATCCAGAGATTGAGGGGGCCATCTTACAGGTCCGTGGGTACCAATCCATCTATGAGGAAAGGTATCGTAAAAATGGCCTTAAAAGCGCAGAGTTGTGTCTTGTGGCACCGTCTTCTTGAAGACAAACCGCATTATACAATGTCAATGGAATATTTTTTATCAATTGTGGAATAACTTCCTCAAGGATTTCTAGGTACCGAAGAGCTCTGAGACCTCCTTCCAGAATTCTATAGACTATGCGTCTTCCTAAAATAAAACACAAGACCTCAACCCCAAAGCGTTCTTGTTAGGCACTCTCAAAAATTAAATGGTGATTTTCTGCGGACCAGTTTCTTGAATTAAGGTAGTTGAAAATTTCCGCATTTGAAAAGTAAGACTCATCGGATCAGATAACAAGTCAGTCAAAAGATTTATTATTATGGATTTATTGTAAATACGATTGGCAGAGCAACATTCGGCACTGGGTATCGCTGGGGTGTAAATGTTGAACTATGTGGAATTTATATGGGTGATATTTATATTTTTGCAAAATTCTCTAAGTATTACACTTGGATACACCAGTTACTTCCTTTATTAGTATATAATTAACTAGAAACACCAAAACAACAAAAATATTTCATAAATAATCAAAAACTGACAAAACCGAAAAGTTTTTGAAATTTTGCTTTTTCTTCCAAACAAATAAGCCTATTTACTAATTGGTTACAAAAGAAAATTTTAGAAATTCTCGAATTTTGAGCTTGTTGCTTGCTTGTTGCTCAAAATAACTGCACACAAGCATTGGAAAGCCCACATTATTTTTAATAAATATAAAAAATAATATAGAGAATGTACCATTTAAAAAAATAACGTATACCTATTCTGAAAGCGGTACTATAATGTCACATAAACAACAATTTTCGCCTTCTTATTAAGTTATCGGATAGCTAGGATGTGAGGGGTGCCTGAAAATGCAACATTTTCAATAACGTTCTGTACCTGAAAAACCAAAAATGCTATGAAAATTCTACTGGAGCAGTCTTTAATTTCACATAAAAGTAGCCCACTGCCATGCCGTGAACACCATAACCCTCTGTTTCTAAAAATAAGGGAAATTGCCGAAAATGGGATACCCTAAACGATCCGGCATCATGATTTGTGAATATTCCCCCAAGCTCTAAACATTAAGGTCCAACGCACCTTTCTTAAGAAGTATTTATTTCATATTAACCTGCGAAATAAAAGAATAAAATTGCTCAAAATTTATTTTGTTTTTATTTTTTTAAACATCCATATGCAAACAAGTACCACTGCTTAGAACTAGTATACATATGAAAAGAAACCACAAAATATACTAAAATAAGTGACAACTTTCCTTATATCCCCTATAAAGGGATATAAATAATATTAGGAAATACCTAATCCAATATCATAAAATTGCTTGTTGTTGTACAAAACTCCGAAATATTGTGTTTTGGTGGGATCAAAATTGATAAGACTGTCAGAATTTACACATGGGCAGATGTCTGTACAAAATAGTTCATTATGACAGTTAACTGAATTTTAATAGGGCAACTGAAGAAATCATGGTTCTTGGGATTAGACCGCGTTAAAATACTTTCCAAAATTAAATATTGAATTGCTTGAGACATCTTAAGGAATCTTCAGTCCACGAGATCCAGAAGTTAAGCCGTATACTACAGTAGCACTCCTTTTAATTGATGATTGTCATACTTATATTTTTGCAAAATTCTTTGAGCATCAGGCTTGGATACACTAGTTCCTTCCTCTATTTGTAGGCAAGAAGATGAAGGCGTCGCTTCTACATAACCTAATACGTTTATTTCTTTTCTCTTCTAACTTGTTTGGTATATGCTTTAAGACGGGTCTGAATAAATGATCCGTGCTCTACTAAATTTGATTTAATGCGGGCAAGTATGTCTCGGAAAAGTTGCCTTCTCTCTGAATATCTAATATGAACAAAAACGACTCCTAAGATATTATCCTAACCATAGCTCAAAATACGATACCTTTTAAATATAATTCTGAAGCTTCTTGGGGATTTTCATTAGATTGTATGAAACAAACCAGTATATCATATTCTTCACAGTTTTCGTAGAATGCCATTATTGTAAAGTAACACATCAAATATATTTCAAAAACTGACAAAACCGCAAAGTTTTTGAAATTTTGCAAATTAGTCATAGCCTTCTATCTACTAATTGGACTCAAAAGAAAATTTTAGGAAATCTCGAATTTTGTGCTTGGTTTTCAAAATAACTACTTACATGTATTGGAAAGCCAACATTACTCTTAATAAATATAAAGAATTATAAACAGGGTGTTCCTTTAAAACAATAAAGTAGGGTCCGATAACTTTTTGACCTGACACCGTATACTTATCCTGAAAGCGGCACTAAATTCTACGGTAAAAGTCACATAAGGAACATTTTTCGCTTTTTTGTTATCGAATAGCTGGGATAGCTCACTGAAAATGCAACAGATCCAAAAACACCCTGTATCTCAAAAGCTAAAAATGCTATGAAAATTCTTGTGGTGCAATCTATAATTTCACGTAAAAGTAGCACCTGTCGCGAAAACCGCAGTAGTATAGCAGGGGCGGTCCTGGGACACCTCGATGGCATCTTGACCACCGATCGGTCCCAGGAGCTCTTCGGCTCACCTGCCTGCAAGAAGTGTTTACCTGTCACTTTTGTGCACCTGTCTTAAGCGTGACACCTGGTTTGCACAGGTAGGTGTTATTTTTGAAAAAAACTTCCAAGAAGCGAGCTTCGCGTCATCACAAGAGCCGAGCCTCGCCTCGCCGAATTCCCAGAATTGTTTTTCTGTTAATTAAAATGAATATGTTCGACGTAAGACTAGAGGTCAGGTTCGCAGATAAGAAAAGGTCGAGTACCGAGAATTGTTTTTCTGTTAATGTTCGACGTAAGACTAGAGGTCAGGTTCGCAGATAAGAAAAGGTCGAGGATGTAGATAAGGAGATGTTTGTGTAGTATTGAGATGAGCAATGTTTGAATAAATACGTAAAATATTAGTTTTTGGAAAAATACCGAGAATAGCTTGTTTTAATTTTCGACGACGTAAGACTAGAGGTCAGGTTCGCAGATAAGAAAAGGTCGAGGATGTAGATAAGGAGATCTTTGTGTAGTATTGAGATGATCAATAATAATGTTGTTATAATAAATAATATTTGTTTCGAATAATAGCTTATACCAGGGGATAAAAAACGTATAGCACTTAAAGTAATTAATATATATGTAAAATACAGAGGATTTAATAGCAGTCGATCACGAACCAGACTGGTGGTAATATATGCCTATTCCAGTCAACAGAACGTGTCAAGAGTGTAAAGGGAACTCAATATCTCCAAACATCTGTGCATTTTGCCGCTGTGAAAAAATTCACAAAGAGGTTAACGGACAAAAGAGTATTAATAGATATACCGTTTTGTATTATTTAAAAGAAGAGTACGAAAGAAGGAGAAGGCTGCAAATTAATGAGTAAATTTGTTTTACTTTTCTATGGTATTCTTTTCAATTATTGTGTCCTAACTAATAGTCAACCAACGACGGCGACGACGACGACAAAGAAATATTATCCAGAAGAGCGCAGTTATAATTTTGTTTTAATTAATAATAGACGATATTATATTTTGAGAAATGTTGGTTTAAGAACATTTCAAGACACTGGTTATAATGTATGGTTTCACATACATTATGATTTAATAAAACCTGATGAAAATGTAAAGCCAAACGATAAAATATTTAATTTGGCTAATCAGCAAATAGGTCTAGTGCCTCACTTAAAAGACAGTGTATCAAACTTAACATATGTTCCTGTGAATATTAATGAACCTGCAGATATATATTGTAACTGGTATACTGCCAGATATTTTCGAAATAAAAATATTTATCTTGATTGTAAGCCTGTAGAACTAAAAGACATTTTTAGTGCACATTCCACTGTTTACAGCACTGGTCAGACAGAATTAGGAGACATTTTTAGTGTAAATTCTACTGTTTACAGTACATGTCAAATTATATATTTATTATAATAAGACCCTGTACGTTACACAAAATGGATTTTGAAAGAATACAATTTTTATGTCAAATATGTAATTGTTTAGTTGAAAAAAATATTAATAAACACTTAAAACATAGAGTAAAGTTATTAAAATTTTGTGATACTTGTTTAGTGAATTATGTATTTGGTGTAAATAGTATTAGGTCTATGATTTTAATGTCAAAATAGAACAGTACAAAAATATTGAAATTAAAATTTAAAAAAACTACTATGGTTTATTTTATTTGTTTTTAGTTTTATTTAGTGGGTGTGATGTAAATTCACGTGATTTTTACTCACCAATAGAATAATAATTAAAAAAAAGTGGTAGAGTTTTATTTATAAAAGAAAGTAGATTGAACTAGGCGTCAATAGTGTCTCGTAACTCGAACTATGGCAGGAGAAAATTCAATTTTGTGCCTTGATATCCAGGGATTTAATTGTACCTCTGGATTTATTCCAAAAGAACTAGCTGTGTATGATGGAACACGTTGTTCAAATTTTCTTTTCAAACCACCATATAACAAAAGCATGTTAAAAGGCCAGGATTTAAAAACGATATCTTATCTCGAAAACTCATATCATGGTCTAATATGGGAGTCTGGTTTAGTAGACTTGAACGAAATAGCAAATGTCTTAGAACATGTGATGAAAAGATATCATGCCCCAAAAATATACGTCAAAGGAGATGAAAAGGTGAATTTTCTAAGAAAATTTATAAGTGCAGAAAAAATTTTTAAAATACCTCTGGAGAGTGAACCGAAGCTAAGCAAGTTCCCGAATGTCACTTTCACAAGGATCCATATGGCACTACTTGGCATTGTGCATTATCAAACGCCAAGTTGTTATATAATTATAAATATTGTTTTTCTGTTTGAAGATAAATAAATTATTTGTAGAAAACATGTAAATAATATATAATAAATAAAACGTACATGAAACAAAATTATTTTATTAAGTCACTCTACATTATTTTTATCTATCCAACTATTATGCTTATTACTGAAACCTAACCATTTTACAAATACTTTATTATTTTTACGTTTTAACACTTTTTCCACTAAATAAATGTCTGGATATTTAACTTTTTGCAATTGAAGTTCATAGAATCCTCCTTTAATGTCTTGTTTTTCTGCATCTTGAAGTAGGTATGTCACTGGATTTGTAAGTTGAACTTTTTTTACGCTAAAAATTTCTGTTGACCAATTTGGTTGGTATTGTTTATCAAAAACTCCTCTAAATTTGGAAATTCTTACATGGTCACCTATCTCGAATTTTGGTTTCGATGTCATTTTAATTTGATTATAAACTGTGTTTAATAGCAGTTTTTCATGTTTTTTTGAAATTTCAGCCGGTTTTAAACCTATGGTAGTGTGTACTCGATTATTATAGGAATAAACGATTTGTTTTAATATATCAAACCACTTGTATGATCCTTGAAGACTAAATTCTTTCCACATCATTCCTTTAAGGGTTCGATTTACACGTTCAACAATAGATGCTTTTTTCTCACTGTAAACTAAATAATGTTTGACATTGTATTTTTTCATTAAAATCATCATTTCTTTTCCAGTAAATTCACCACCGGCGTCTGTACAGAGATGTATAGGTGTCTGTTCTTTGAATACATTTTTCATCGCTTTAGATACCTCTTTGGCAGTTTTTGTTTTTAACGGATAAGCCCAAACGTATTTAGAAAAACAGTTAATTACGACGAGTATATATTTGTATCCTTTGTTTTCTTGTACGTATTCTTTCATATCAACCAAATCAGCTTGCATTAAGTCCAATAGAGATTTGATAATAACCTTCCTCCTTTTAAAATTTACTCTTGATGGTTTATGGAGTTCTTCAACAATATCTTTTTTTACTTTGGTTACAAATTTAGACATATTTTTATTCTATTATATTGGCTTCTCGTAATTCTTCAATAATGGCATTAATCTCGTTAACGTGATTTGTATTACCAGCAGCCTGAGACGCAACTAGTAGTGTCGTAATATCACATTTTTTGCCAAAATTAAATAAAATCCACAAGTAAAATTAGGCCAAAATGTAGAAAAATGAATTCCATATACATTTACATACATTAGACATTGGAAATCGGCCTAGAACTCGTCTTCTAGAGCATCGAACCAAGTCGAATAATCTACGTAACCACACCTAATCTAGAAAATTCGATAGAAACATTCCATCCAATAGGATTAAAGCATTCAAGTCTTCCAGCCAATAAGATTTACCCACGCTGCAATCGGATTGGTCTGTTCGATTCTAGAAATTCTATAAGTAAATTAATTAATTAAAAATAGTTCTAATCAAAATTTCATAATGAAACTTTGTAAAAACAATCTCTAGTATATGCGCTTCACGCTCATATAAAAATCTTTACAAAAACATTATTATTTCTACCTAAAATTCAACGTTAAAAATTTCTCAAAATCTAAAAACTAATTATTTCAAAAAGCTTTTTACATCTCCAAAAAGGCCTAATCAAATCCTACATTTCAGTAAAAGAATGATTAAAATCCGTTCAGAAATAACAGAGAAAATTAGCATTAAAGGAAAAAATTCAAAAATTCGAGTTCGTTAAATTTCAATTTTTCAATTTCAATCTTTAATAAAATTTTTTCTAAACCAGATAGACAAGTGCCGTAAGGACTAATCGAAAGAGACCCCTTAGGGCCACCTTGTATCAAAATTTGAAGAAGATATATAAAGAATTAACAGAACTATGAACGAAAGAAGATAGGCGTCGCAGACGCCACGCCTGGAAAAGGACGCCACGTCCGTAGCGCCTAAACGCGACGTCGGACGACAAAAAGTCACTAGACGAAAAAGTTTTCAAATAAATTAAACTACAACATATCAAATTTTCAAGAAAATAGGAAAATTTTTGCGAGCAAAATTTTTCACTTTTTTGGACTTAGCCAAAATTTTGGATAAACAAAAAACCAAAATAAAGGTATCAACTTGGGACCTTCATAGGATGAAAGCCCTTACAAAAAGAAGAGTTTTATATAATAAAACAGTTTTAGAAAAAACTACCAGAAAACCCTGAAATCGACGTTGGAAGTTATGCACCAGGACCTGGGGAAAATGTCCAATATCTGCAAAACGACTAATAGAAAAAATCTGATTTTTCACAGGATTAATTATTACATAAAGAACTATCGTTTAACAAAGTCTTATGGCTATACGAATTTTTTATTTTCAAAAAGAAAAAAGTTATAATAAAAATCTGAAACTTGGCCAGAATACATATAAAGTAACACTATTCTAGGGAAAAATCCCAAACCAAGAAAATTCTCAAAAATACGGATCCCACGGGACTTCAAAGTTTCCCGGGAGATGTTTTCAGTAGAAAATCTTGTTCGAAAGTGAACAGAAAATACACCAGTTTCGTTCACGGGACTCCGCCCACAATCCACAGGATTGGTCCAGAGCGTGCAAAAGGGTGTCGCCGTGACGTCAAACTTCGATTAATATAAATATGGACAGATTTTTGTTTCAAAAAGCTTTTCGATCATCTCTTACGACCAGTAACACGTGTAAATCTCGTGAGTGTAATAGCTATTTTTCATATACCCTCCTAAGCGTCGGAAGCAGTGTTATTAGTGCGTTTTTGTTATCATTCTGAGTGACACAGCCGAAGCCTACTAGAGGAACCTTGCACTTTGTTCCCAACGTTGGATTGCGCCGGATCTTAGTCTCGAAAAGTTCCATTGCACTAAGGTTCTTAGTAGGGCTCTGATTGTGAAGATCGTCCTCGGGTCTTAAATCTGGTTCTCTTGATTTATGGCCTAGTAGGAGGCATCTGGAAGAAACATAACTGGCTGTATAAATTGCGCGAGGAAAAAGTTGTAAGTTGCTTTGCCTCTGGTCTCCTTCTCCTCTAAGCGTTCTCCAAGCTCAGTTTTTCTCCAGATCAAGTTTCCTTTCTTTGCTCGAACCTTAGCCTAACTTGTGTTCAAGTGTAAAATTAAACTCTGTATCTTTTGGCATAATTTATCACTCAATTTTTTTTTAACGCAAACCTGTTTACCTTTGCTTATTTTGGGAAAATTTGAATTTGCTATTCACTCTAAATTTTAACGAATTGCTCACTGATTTTTCTTATAATTTTATAACTCGTAAATTTTTTTAAATTACCGATTTTTGACTGCAAGCTTTTACTATCTTGTAACATTGTATATTTTATTTGATTTGTATTTTATGATCTACCCTTAATTGGGCGAATCATATTTTTGTAAACTTACTGATTGTGACAAAACTGATTTTGATATTCTCTTGTATTTAAACTTAATTGTTTAAACAAATTGTAAATAACAATTTACTTGATCTTGTATTAGGTAAGATAGGATCCTAGCATTAAGTACGCTTGGTGAATCCGATCTCTTTTTAAAACTTAACGATCCCTCCAGAGACATAGCACGTCAGTTCCTGAAGTTCTCAATCTCTCTTAAGTGTAGAGGATTGTTTATTCTAAGGAACACTTAGCAAAAACCGTGCTCTTGATTTTGACAAAATTTGATTTTGACTTATGTATATATTCGTGAATTTTGTATATATTATATAAGGTATCATAAACTTTAACTTTAACAAAGTATTAATTTTTTTTATAATTTTTATTTTTAAATAATTAAATATTACAACATTTTCGCGTCTAATATCCCAAGCGGCGTGACCCGAGTGGACTATTAGATAGGGACTCTTGGCAAGCTTGAAAAGAATATCTTTTTGAGTTTTAATTTTTAATTTTTATTTTGAAAATATCTCTTTGATTTTTTAAGTCTTAAATAGCTTTGCCAACTTATTAAATAAGACTAAGATTTTACTGATTTTGACATTAGTAATAATAATAAATAAACTAAATTTTAGTGTACATAAAAAGATATTCACTTAGTTAGTTCGACTAGGTTAAGTATTATTGTAATTTGATACTAAAGTTGTAACTAAAAGATTTTACTGAGCAGTCACAGTGTTATTTTGATTAATATAAACAATAACCACTACGAGAGATTGGTTATTATCTATTTTTGACTCTATCGATTTTGAAAAGTGAGCAAAAAGACAGTTTAGTAATTGTGGTCAATTACTATTTGTATGGACAAAGACTGTTGAGCGAACTTTGAAAAATCTCAACATTGAATAAATATAAATAATAAACAATAAACTTAAAGAGACAAAGTATCTCCACGAACACTTATAGTGACAGTGCGTAGTGCTTTCTTAAACGTTTCGACTTGAGTTCGAAAGGTGAAATATTTAGAGGTGTTAGGACTTGGAAAAGCCTACACACGGCTACGGCCATAGTGACAGGTTACCTTAAGTAAATAAAATCCATACGATTTTTTGTGATTAAAACTAGATTTAGGCTTAGGGATAGGACTCCACTCGGGTGACGTTACTTTAGTTATAAGTGACTTTCCCCCGACTGACGCCCGTTGCTCCCTCATTTATTTTGTTCGGAACGTCCGAACTTTGTATTCTTTAAACAAACTTTTTACATCTGACTACCAATGGCTACTCCTACTTCTGGTGTAGTTCCCAAGGGTGGTAGTTCGGAACTCCATTCGCCCAGCAACACCGTCCCCCTTCTTGAGCCAGTGCTCAATCTCTTTTCTGGCGAGGGGAACGAACATTCAAAAATTCCCCGGGTGAGTGGTGGGTGCCCGGCAAGCTTACCAAGCTTGCCTTTCAATGCCCCTGACTATATAGACAATCATAATAACTCATATAGGACATATTTAGTGGATACATTTGCCGGAGCATCCTACATGGAGAACATCTCCATGGAGGTGCCCGAGAAAGAGATTATCAACGTAATACCTCTTTTATAAATGATAAAATTAAATCGGAAATTGAATTAAACAAACAAAACAAACCAAGTAAAACCTTGTTGCTCGATAGTAGCCGCGAGCGCGATTCTCTGCACACGATATATGCTGACAGTTCGTTGGAACTTAGACAACAAAAGAACAGAAAAACGTATTCGTTATTTGAGTTGGATTTCTCTCCTGACCGTCAGAGTCTGGGTGGGAAATCGGGAGTCGACCTCCTTTCTATATGCGAAGGCGGCGACAGGACAATGAATAAAAAACAAACTACAGGACAAAGGGAAGGAAGTTTGTATTCCCTGTTTTCACTCGAAGAAATGGAGCTCAGTGTCCCCGCAGGGGAAAAACGTGGTAAGAAAACTGTAGCTCCGCCCAACTTTCGAGTGAAATCGAATAAATTCGAAAATAAAAATAATTTTTCAATACAAACCCTGCCCATACGAGAACATGGCATCCCTGGTGGGGAAACTCATCCGGAGTGTCCGTGTTCTCAGACAAACATAAAAAATTTTGCGATACAAACTCCTCCCACAGTAGAACATGGCATCCCTGGTGGGGAGAATGGAAAAGGTGGATCATTGGAAAATATCTTGCCCAATCTTTCGGAAGTCCTCAGACAAGAGGCACACAAAAAGCAGGATTATTATTTCAATGAGCCCAACTTTGTCCATCAGGGGGCAAAACAATCCTCGCAACGGACCTACAAACTGTACGAGCAACTACCGTCGGTAAGCCTAGAGGGAGGCAATCGACAAAACAAACCAACAGACGACACATTACTTAATGACAACGCGATTGTCAATACTCAACTTGAAATCGCAAATAAACTGTCAGAAATGGCAATGTGTCTGGCATCCCTACAGAGACCTAATGAAAAACCCAAAAAATTAAAAATCACGTTTAGCGGCCTTGAACATGTGGACCCCCGTGAATTTTTAAAAATAATTAGCCAATATTGCGCACCGAACAATATAAACGACCCGTATGAGCAATTGGATCTCATCAAGACCCAATTGAGAGAAGAAGCTCACAAATGGGCCAGCACATTTACAAATTACAAAATAACTCTTTTACAATTCTGCGACCGATTTATCGCTAAATTCGGGTTTTTGGATAAAATCACCGATTTGAAAACCAAGCTATACGGGGAAAAACAAAATTCAAACGAATCGTCCGAAAAATTCATTTTCCGAAAATATGCGCTGTTTACAAGACTTGAGCCCGACGGAAATGAACAAGGATTAATCTCCCTTGTGATTTCGCAACTATTACCAGAAATACGATCCAGAATACGTGGAAAGTATTTCCAAACGATATCCGATTTAATAAATCTTACGTCAATGTTGGAAAAAGATATTGCGGAAGAAAAAAGAAATCGACCCAATGTACAGGGTCAAACAAAGGTTGTAGTGCAAAAGGTTACTACATCCTCATCTTCTAGTAATAATAATGATAGTAGTAATAACTTTAAACCTGTAAATAGTAGCTTTAAACCTGTAAATAGTAATTTCCAAAATAGATCCCAAAATCAAAATGTTACCCCTAGATTCACAACAAATCAGGGTAGCAGCGGTCCGAGAAATATTAATTATCCAAGTGCGCCTAATAACAATTTTAATAGAAACCCCAATAATTTCCAAAATAGAAACTTCTCGAGCGGACAAGGTCCACAAAGGAATTTTGGCAGCGGCCAAAATCCTAATTTTAGTCGTAATAATAATAATAATAACAATAATCAAAATAGTAATAATAATAACAATAATAGCAACGGCAATCGAAATTTTGCGCAAAACGCCCAAAATATGAATCGACCGTTCAATAACCAAAATAAGGCCTCGAATAATGCAAACACGCAAAATCAAAAAAACACTATTCCACAAAACACTCAAAATAAACCACAAACCCAAAATTTCAAAAAGGTAGCGGTTGTACGGCAAAACGAAGTCGTGCCATCGACTAGCCGAACGAGTGACTTTAATTCAAATTCTAACTCTAATAATAATAATAATAATAATAATAAGAAAGAGGAAAATCTTAAAAAACAAGTCAAGTCCCTGCAAAAGCAGGTGGCTTCGTTAAAGACTCAAAAGGAAAAGAAACCAGATCCTGAGTGTCCGGAAAACTAGGACAGGGCCGGCCTCAGGATCACTCCAAAGTTGACATTTTCTCAACCGATTATCAAAATTTAATTTTTAATAATGTTAATAATAAAAATAAAATTTTTCCAAATTTAAAAACTAAATTTATTCATAAAGATTTACATTCTCTATTTCCCGAAGTGGAAAAAACCGTGGAGGATACACAGGGCATCACCCTCCCCCACGCTTCAAAAAATAAAAACAAAAAGAAATCTAAAAAACAAAAGAAGATCGTTGAGCAAGCTTTCCGAGAGGTAAACTCGAAGGAAGACAACGTTTCTTCAACAACTAATGTTCCTCAAGTAAATAATAATTTAAATTTTAAACAAAATAAACTAAAATCTTTTTCTATATCAACTTTCACTTTGAGTGTCGGCCCGCACTCTTCATTTCAAAATTCTACACACACACACACGTACACTACACACACACCTGAGGGTGGTGAGTCTAAAAACAGACCCGTCATGCGTGGCGCGGATAGTGTGACTCACCATTCCTCAACCACACACCACACACTAACACAGCACACTCTCACTCCGCCTACCGACGGAACGCACCTCGGGGCGGAGAAGCAAGAATCTGTGCGTAAGTGTAAGGAAGAGGTGAAACAAACACGTGTAAAAAATTTTTACCCACAGGGTAACTCTTCAGGTCAGGTGACTAATTCCACTGCCGAAGCCGTCCCTGGCACTGACAAAAATATTTTTTCGACTTCCCCAGGTGACCTGGACGAAAGTCATCATTCTTATTTTGCACAAAGCAATAAAAATAACCCGGTCAAAGGACAAGGAGTTAAGGTATCGCCCTACCCTGACCTTGATCAGAAAATTGCGCACGCACAGCGTCGTGATGTCAAAATTCAAAGTATAATCAACCGACTCGGACTCGAGGCTATAGCGCCCAGACCGTGCAACGATAGTAAATTGTTCGAAAACTACACGGTTAGAGACAACTTACTATACAAACGTGACAACTCCGGTGACAAACTCGTGGTTCCACGAAGTGTGATTCCGGAAGTCATTTCCAAGGTGACCTAGAGGCTGTGCGCCCAAGCATCAACGGAACGCTGCAAATGATTGATGGGTCCTACTTCTGGAAGAGGATGTCCCGGGACGTCCGAAATTTTATCAATAAAAACCAATCTCGTCGTAACCAAGCCACAGGCGAAACGCCTGCTTCCATAGTCCTTGGTTATGAGCTTCCTCGGCCAGGTACGTGGTTCACCCCTGAGGCCCTCAGGCGGAAAAATTTGACCAAGCCGGAAAGGAAGGCTCGTAACAAAAGGATCTATGCGAAGCAGCTTGATTACCAAACGCGAAAATACAATAAAAACAAAGAAATCCCTCACGTCACTTTTGCGCCCGGACAGAAAGTCAACTTCCGTACACAGTACACAATCGGCCCAGGCACATTCGCTACGACTTGGACTGGACCACATACTGTTGTTAAACAACTAGGAGACACCTCCTATGTTGTTAACATCAACGGACGGGACTGGGTGACACATCTGGACGACTTACGGAAGCATCCAGATGGAAACGAGGTCGACTTTGAGAATGAAGACAACCTATCTTCGGACGACGAAGATAGTGTTTATTCATTCCCTAACAACTCTGACTCTGAAGGAGACAATTCCGACCCTTCAGGTCAAAATTCCAGTTCAAATAATGGCAATATAAATATAAATAATCAAACTGATTTAAATCAATCTCAAACTAATGAGCAAGCTAAAAATGCAAATTCCCAAACTCTAATTAAACCTAAAATTAAAAGTAAAACTAAAACTAAGATTAAATCTAAACCTGAGCAATCTAAAATAAAAACCCCGGAGACAGAGCAGTTAACACTCGCGAAACCTCCAGGACGAAAACCGATGTTACGACCTGAAGAACTCTCCGAAGAAGACATCCACCAGGAATCCTTCGAGGCTTAAATTGACAATCGAAAGGACAGTCAATTTACAGCTGGGTGGGGGAGTGTCGTAATATCACATTTTTTGCCAAAATTAAATAAAATCCACAAGTAAAATTAGGCCAAAATGTAGAAAAATGAATTCCATATACATTTACATACATTAGACATTGGAAATCGGCCTAGAACTCGTCTTCTAGAGCATCGAACCAAGTCGAATAATCTACGTAACCACACCTAATCTAGAAAATTCGATAGAAACATTCCATCCAATAGGATTAAAGCATTCAAGTCTTCCAGCCAATAAGATTTACCCACGCTGCAATCGGATTGGTCTGTTCGATTCTAGAAATTCTATAAGTAAATTAATTAATTAAAAATAGTTCTAATCAAAATTTCATAATGAAACTTTGTAAAAACAATCTCTAGTATATGCGCTTCACGCTCATATAAAAATCTTTACAAAAACATTATTATTTCTACCTAAAATTCAACGTTAAAAATTTCTCAAAATCTAAAAACTAATTATTTCAAAAAGCTTTTTACATCTCCAAAAAGGCCTAATCAAATCCTACATTTCAGTAAAAGAATGATTAAAATCCGTTCAGAAATAACAGAGAAAATTAGCATTAAAGGAAAAAATTCAAAAATTCGAGTTCGTTAAATTTCAATTTTTCAATTTCAATCTTTAATAAAATTTTTTCTAAACCAGATAGACAAGTGCCGTAAGGACTAATCGAAAGAGACCCCTTAGGGCCACCTTGTATCAAAATTTGAAGAAGATATATAAAGAATTAACAGAACTATGAACGAAAGAAGATAGGCGTCGCAGACGCCACGCCTGGAAAAGGACGCCACGTCCGTAGCGCCTAAACGCGACGTCGGACGACAAAAAGTCACTAGACGAAAAAGTTTTCAAATAAATTAAACTACAACATATCAAATTTTCAAGAAAATAGGAAAATTTTTGCGAGCAAAATTTTTCACTTTTTTGGACTTAGCCAAAATTTTGGATAAACAAAAAACCAAAATAAAGGTATCAACTTGGGACCTTCATAGGATGAAAGCCCTTACAAAAAGAAGAGTTTTATATAATAAAACAGTTTTAGAAAAAACTACCAGAAAACCCTGAAATCGACGTTGGAAGTTATGCACCAGGACCTGGGGAAAATGTCCAATATCTGCAAAACGACTAATAGAAAAAATCTGATTTTTCACAGGATTAATTATTACATAAAGAACTATCGTTTAACAAAGTCTTATGGCTATACGAATTTTTTATTTTCAAAAAGAAAAAAGTTATAATAAAAATCTGAAACTTGGCCAGAATACATATAAAGTAACACTATTCTAGGGAAAAATCCCAAACCAAGAAAATTCTCAAAAATACGGATCCCACGGGACTTCAAAGTTTCCCGGGAGATGTTTTCAGTAGAAAATCTTGTTCGAAAGTGAACAGAAAATACACCAGTTTCGTTCACGGGACTCCGCCCACAATCCACAGGATTGGTCCAGAGCGTGCAAAAGGGTGTCGCCGTGACGTCAAACTTCGATTAATATAAATATGGACAGATTTTTGTTTCAAAAAGCTTTTCGATCATCTCTTACGACCAGTAACACGTGTAAATCTCGTGAGTGTAATAGCTATTTTTCATATACCCTCCTAAGCGTCGGAAGCAGTGTTATTAGTGCGTTTTTGTTATCATTCTGAGTGACACAGCCGAAGCCTACTAGAGGAACCTTGCACTTTGTTCCCAACGTTGGATTGCGCCGGATCTTAGTCTCGAAAAGTTCCATTGCACTAAGGTTCTTAGTAGGGCTCTGATTGTGAAGATCGTCCTCGGGTCTTAAATCTGGTTCTCTTGATTTATGGCCTAGTAGGAGGCATCTGGAAGAAACATAACTGGCTGTATAAATTGCGCGAGGAAAAAGTTGTAAGTTGCTTTGCCTCTGGTCTCCTTCTCCTCTAAGCGTTCTCCAAGCTCAGTTTTTCTCCAGATCAAGTTTCCTTTCTTTGCTCGAACCTTAGCCTAACTTGTGTTCAAGTGTAAAATTAAACTCTGTATCTTTTGGCATAATTTATCACTCAATTTTTTTTTAACGCAAACCTGTTTACCTTTGCTTATTTTGGGAAAATTTGAATTTGCTATTCACTCTAAATTTTAACGAATTGCTCACTGATTTTTCTTATAATTTTATAACTCGTAAATTTTTTTAAATTACCGATTTTTGACTGCAAGCTTTTACTATCTTGTAACATTGTATATTTTATTTGATTTGTATTTTATGATCTACCCTTAATTGGGCGAATCATATTTTTGTAAACTTACTGATTGTGACAAAACTGATTTTGATATTCTCTTGTATTTAAACTTAATTGTTTAAACAAATTGTAAATAACAATTTACTTGATCTTGTATTAGGTAAGATAGGATCCTAGCATTAAGTACGCTTGGTGAATCCGATCTCTTTTTAAAACTTAACGATCCCTCCAGAGACATAGCACGTCAGTTCCTGAAGTTCTCAATCTCTCTTAAGTGTAGAGGATTGTTTATTCTAAGGAACACTTAGCAAAAACCGTGCTCTTGATTTTGACAAAATTTGATTTTGACTTATGTATATATTCGTGAATTTTGTATATATTATATAAGGTATCATAAACTTTAACTTTAACAAAGTATTAATTTTTTTTATAATTTTTATTTTTAAATAATTAAATATTACAACATTTTCGCGTCTAATATCCCAAGCGGCGTGACCCGAGTGGACTATTAGATAGGGACTCTTGGCAAGCTTGAAAAGAATATCTTTTTGAGTTTTAATTTTTAATTTTTATTTTGAAAATATCTCTTTGATTTTTTAAGTCTTAAATAGCTTTGCCAACTTATTAAATAAGACTAAGATTTTACTGATTTTGACATTAGTAATAATAATAAATAAACTAAATTTTAGTGTACATAAAAAGATATTCACTTAGTTAGTTCGACTAGGTTAAGTATTATTGTAATTTGATACTAAAGTTGTAACTAAAAGATTTTACTGAGCAGTCACAGTGTTATTTTGATTAATATAAACAATAACCACTACGAGAGATTGGTTATTATCTATTTTTGACTCTATCGATTTTGAAAAGTGAGCAAAAAGACAGTTTAGTAATTGTGGTCAATTACTATTTGTATGGACAAAGACTGTTGAGCGAACTTTGAAAAATCTCAACATTGAATAAATATAAATAATAAACAATAAACTTAAAGAGACAAAGTATCTCCACGAACACTTATAGTGACAGTGCGTAGTGCTTTCTTAAACGTTTCGACTTGAGTTCGAAAGGTGAAATATTTAGAGGTGTTAGGACTTGGAAAAGCCTACACACGGCTACGGCCATAGTGACAGGTTACCTTAAGTAAATAAAATCCATACGATTTTTTGTGATTAAAACTAGATTTAGGCTTAGGGATAGGACTCCACTCGGGTGACGTTACTTTAGTTATAAGTGACTTTCCCCCCGACTGACGCCCGTTGCTCCCTCATTTATTTTGTTCGGAACGTCCGAACTTTGTATTCTTTAAACAAACTTTTTACATCTGACTACCAATGGCTACTCCTACTTCTGGTGTAGTTCCCAAGGGTGGTAGTTCGGAACTCCATTCGCCCAGCAACACCGTCCCCCTTCTTGAGCCAGTGCTCAATCTCTTTTCTGGCGAGGGGAACGAACATTCAAAAATTCCCCGGGTGAGTGGTGGGTGCCCGGCAAGCTTACCAAGCTTGCCTTTCAATGCCCCTGACTATATAGACAATCATAATAACTCATATAGGACATATTTAGTGGATACATTTGCCGGAGCATCCTACATGGAGAACATCTCCATGGAGGTGCCCCGAGAAAGAGATTATCAACGTAATACCTCTTTTATAAATGATAAAATTAAATCGGAAATTGAATTAAACAAACAAAACAAACCAAGTAAAACCTTGTTGCTCGATAGTAGCCGCGAGCGCGATTCTCTGCACACGATATATGCTGACAGTTCGTTGGAACTTAGACAACAAAAGAACAGAAAAACGTATTCGTTATTTGAGTTGGATTTCTCTCCTGACCGTCAGAGTCTGGGTGGGAAATCGGGAGTCGACCTCCTTTCTATATGCGAAGGCGGCGACAGGACAATGAATAAAAAACAAACTACAGGACAAAGGGAAGGAAGTTTGTATTCCCTGTTTTCACTCGAAGAAATGGAGCTCAGTGTCCCCGCAGGGGAAAAACGTGGTAAGAAAACTGTAGCTCCGCCCAACTTTCGAGTGAAATCGAATAAATTCGAAAATAAAAATAATTTTTCAATACAAACCCTGCCCATACGAGAACATGGCATCCCTGGTGGGGAAACTCATCCGGAGTGTCCGTGTTCTCAGACAAACATAAAAAATTTTGCGATACAAACTCCTCCCACAGTAGAACAGTAGCTCCAATCTCTCAACCAATTCATTAGGATCATCCCAAAAAACGTAATCAATAGGATTGTTTGAAAGTTTCATAGACATTCCCTCCCCCTGTTTCAAAACATCATCATCAGTTGGACTGGTATAATTACTCTCAGTTTTATTTATTATTGGTTCAATAAATTTTCTAAATTTCTTATTTTTACTTGATTTTACATTTTTGATAGCATTTGTTTTAAATAATATGTGAGTATAGTTTTTTGCGTCATCATTTGTATAGATGGTGGGAACATTCTGATTAAATAACAAGCCATATAATCCATTAGTGCCTTTATATTTTTTTCCTGCAATTATCAAATCAGCTCCATCGAAATCTATCGTTTTGTTACCGATAGAAAACCGTTCGATATCCTTATCAAACTTTACTTGGAATTTTCCATCAGAATTACTACTATTTGGATCCTTTACAAACTTTTTGATGTACTTTAAAGGTAAACTATGATATTGATCAGAATAATCGGAAAATGATTTTTCTCTTATAGTTTGATTTAGTGCTTTTTCATATTCCCTTTGTTTCCTAATTTCCTCTTCTTCGATTTCATCCTGCACGTTTTTTATTATTAATTTTCTAAGATTATATGGTTTCCGTGACGACGACGACGACGACGATGATTTTGTTGTGGAAGAAAATAATTTTCTTTTCATTTTTGGTGCAGTTTGATATGCATGTGTGATTTTGTTTCCTGTAGGAGTATCCTTAAACTCTAATGGGATAGAAGTAGAGGGTATAGGTTCCGATTTCACTGACTCATTTTCCCCTTCACTATTATGGTCCCCAAAAAGTTTCTCCTCGTCATCTTTATCATCATCATCATCATAGTTATCGTCATCAGAAAATTGTTCCCTTCTTTTAAGTTCCGATATCAAACTTTCAGGAGTGTGCTTCTTTCGATCCAATTTGTTCTCAATCACCTCCAAATGTTTTGTTATAGGCTGAAATACATTCTCGTGGGCTATTTGTCCATGTTTTAAGATATCTAGTTTATTCTTTATATCTTTTCTCTTTGAAATTATTTTTTTCTTAACTGATTGATCTTTAGTTTTTTCCTTTTTATTTTTCGCGGTACGAGCAGGAGCCATGATGATAATGATGATGAACTTTCAACGTTCAACTATGTAATAATTTATAAAAGTGATACTACAGATATATATATTTATCAAAACATAACCGATATCGACCTTCATCAATTTTATTATCCTTAAATATAGATAGAAAACCAAATGGTTCTTTCCAACAGAATGAACATATGGTTTTAAAGCTGTCAAATGACATATCAGTACCAATATGATCAGAGTATACATCATGTAAATTTAAGTCATCCTGTTTAAATAATATTAAGACGTTAGCATTGTCTCTTATCAAATGTTTGGGTATTTTTGCATATGTTTGACACAAGTAAAAACAGTCTATATTATTGTGACGTCCCATACTAAAATATTCTCTGATAACATCCTGTTTATCACACGCGACGTCATCAAATATGAAAATTGAATTTGCTTTAGCGTCAGATGGAGATAATATTTGTTCACAATTATCGAATGCATAGTAACCGATTCCTTTTATTGATTTTAATAATTTCTCTAAATACATATATTTAGGTTGATACAGAGACTTTGAATAGACGTAGACATTTTCAAATTTCAATCCATTGGGATGTTCAAGAAGGCTTAGCATGATATTGGTTTTTCCACAGTTTGAGGGTCCCGATATGATGCATCGTACAGTAGATGGTAATAATATACTGTGTTTAATATTTTTGTTTTTTTTCACATCATGATTATTTACTGTTAAAGATGTTCTTTGTTTCACAATTTTGATATGTTTCTTCTTTTTCTCCTCCATGTTAAATATCCGATGTAAAACTAATTATAAAGCCATAAGACGCTGTTATTTATATTCAGTCTTTATTTACTTCTTTTAAAATGAGGTATTATTCGATTGATCGACAACAACAACAACAACGAACGATTAATGGGGAAGGTTTGTTAAACTCAATGATAAACAAACTTCCATTTGAATTACATCTTCCAGGGTATAACTATTGTGGTCCAGGAACTAAATTAGAGAAACGTTTACGACGTGGTGATAAAGGAATTAACCCGTTAGATGAAGCATGTAAAAATCATGATATTGCCTATTCACAATATCAAAACATATCAGATCGTAATGCGGCAGATAAAATTTTACTTAAACACGCTTTAAGCAGAATAAATTCATCGAATGCATCCTGGAAAGAAAAATTAGCCGCTGCAGGTATTTCAGCTGCAATGCAAACTAAAATAAAGCTAGGTATGGGTACTACCAGTGGGGATATAAGTTTGAGTAATAACCCCAATTTAAATCAGTCATACAATAGAGTCCATGATAAGAAGTATCTTAAAACAATAATGGAACACAGTGTGAAGGCTATGCGTGATTATGTGAAAAAGATGGAGTTCTTGCTAAACAAACTCGAAAAAGTAAAAGGTCAAACTGGAAAGGTGTATCGAAAACAAGTCAAAAAGGGAACAAAAATTAAACAACAAAAATATGATAATTATCATGAGAAGAAAATAAAGGAAAAAATGAAATACCCTTCTAATTTTATTGAGAATGATGATGATGATAGGAAACGAAAGAACTTAGAGAACGAGATTGAACAAGATTTGCAACAACAACAACATCAAAATAGGGCACTCAAACGAAAGATAGATAACTCTGATGATAATATAATGGATAGGAAAAAATTAAAATTTGAAATAAATTCGGCAAACTTATCCAATAAGCGGAAATTAAACGATGATGACGACGACGATAATTTTCATGAGGAATTTGCTAGTGGTCCATTGAAAAAAAAAGTTAAAAAATAGTATATATTTTCATTTATCTGGCTTCAACGTTTAGTGTATTAAAAACTTTTCCAACAGAAAGTAGTAAACATGGCAGCAATTAAAAAAAGTAAACCTCGGAAGCAGAAAAGCAAAAAGGCAAAAAGACCAAAAGTTAGCGGGAAAAAAGAAGCAGTACAAAATTAAAAAGTTTTCAATCAGTTATGAAAAAGATTAAAGGTACTATTTTAAATCAAAAACCATCCAATATTTACGATGCTGTTAAGATAGCTATGAAAGCAGTTAATAATACCAAAATCAGACGGCCAAGAATAATTAAAATTCCAAAAACTGGAGGTTTTCTTCCTTTGATCCCTATTTTTGCGGGACTGAGTGCATTAGGTGCGTTAAGTGGAGGAGCTGCCGGCATCGCAAAGGCCGTATCTGATGCTCGTGCTGCCAAACAACAATTGCAAGAAAGTGAACGCCACAACAAGACGATGGAATCCATTGCATTGGGAAAAGGTCTCTTTTTAAAACCATACAAAACAGGTTTAGGCCTTTTTTTAGGAAATCATCTCAGGAAAAAAAAATACCGATAATCTTACCTAACCGTGCCTTAAGTAACTTTGATATTGAAAAGTATACTAAACTACTCAAAATACCCTATTTTCGAGGAGTGTTTATGAAGGATCGATTACCGAAGAAAATTTACCAAAACGAATCTGGTATTATCAATTTAGACAATTTTTCTGGACCGGGAACTCATTGGACTGCTTATTGGAAACATAGAAATAATGTTTATTATTTTGATAGTTTTGGAAATTTAAAACCTCCTCTGGAAGTGTGTAAATATTTTAACTCTAATGGTATTTGTAACATATTTTATAATCATCGTTGTTACCAACCGTATGACTCGTTTATATGTGGTCACTTATGTCTGAAATTTTTGTATCATTCTGTAGATTTAGAATAAATACCAATATAACTATAGTTTTTGTTTTATTTAATGTAAATACTTTGATCCGAAAAGTAGTTAAACATGTCTTATACGTTTACCTTATCGGGAACGGGGTCTGTACTTTCAACCAAAATTTATCCACCCATTGTTTTGAATGAAAACGAAAATTATGTTTTGGGTTTAATAAATTTTGAAAGTTTCAACTCAATTCCTAACATTGATAGTAGCAATAACAATTTTCATTGTGGAGATGAGCACGTTGTTATACCTGAAGGATCCTACGAAATTAGCGATATTCAAAAATATTTGACGACGTATCTGAGATTTCATTCAAAAGAAAAGGATCCAATCACACTCCGTTTGGAAGCGAACCATAACACTTTACAGTGTGAAATCAAATGTAACCGTAAAATTGATTTCAGCAAAGAAAATTCAATTGGCAGTTTACTGGGATTCGGTAGCAAGCAACTCGAGCCCAATAAAAGACACATTTCCGATAATCCTGTAAATATATTTAAAGTGAATTCAATATGTATAGAATGTAATCTAGTGACAAATTCCTATAATAACGGAGATTTAGTTCATATTATCCATTTGTTTTATCCAACAGTGTCACCAGGTTTCAAAATAGTCGAGAAGCCATCGAATGTTATTTATCTACCAATCAGCACACGATATATCGATGAGATAATCCTTAAAATAACTGATCAGGATAAGAAATTAGTCAATTTCAGAAACGAGCTAGTAACGATAAGGTTACATTTGAAGCGAATTCTTTAAAATGGTTTTTCTGTATAATCATAATTCTTTAAATATACCAAAGGACTCGTTTGAAAATTGTCATAAAACCCAATTAGATGAACAGACAACTATTAGTTCCACCAGAACGTTTAAGGAGTTAACATCTAAAAACAAACGTGTACTACTCTCACTGGGATTCAGTTTACAGGAGGACGAGAAGAAGAAAAATCAAAATTAAAAATTGGAAAATTACAAAGATTTTGGTGTAGTTTTAAATTACGGATTACTACAAGTTTGGAAAGAATTTTTATTATATTAGTTTGCAAGTGTAGATATAGGCACAAAGACAATGAGTTATAACATGTTAAAAGTGGGAGAAAATGTGCTAAATGATGACTCAATCATAAATTATCAATACCATACACATCAACCTCATTCTTCAACAACTCTAAACAATAACGATGAAATTAGAATACCAATACAAACACAAGATTTATACACGTTACCGAGTCAAAGCTTTTTATACATTGAAGGAAAGTTGCTTAAAAACGATAATACCTATAGTGATAATGTAACTTTTATCAATAACGGAATTGTTCATTTGTTTGATGAAATTCGCTATGAACTAGGAGGAGTGATTATCGATCGGGTTCGAAATCCCGGCATAGCCACAACAATGAAAGGTTACGTATCATTTTCGAAAGCTGAATATTTTGCACTTCAGAATGCTGGATGGGATTGTGAAGACAATCCAAAAATTTTGGATGGTAACGGTAGTTTTAATGTTTGTATTCCGCTAAAAATGTTGATGGGTTTTACGGAGGATTTTCATAAGATAATCATGAATATTCGTCAAGAATTAATATTAATTAGAAGCAATTCTGATACAGAGGGAATCATGCAAAAAAACGACAAAAAGGAAACCTATAAAGTTACACTGAGTAAGATATTGTGGAAAATGCCTCATGTTACCGTTAGTGATACTCAAAAATTACGTTTACTTAAACAATTTGAAAGTAACAGGGAATTAACGATTGCTTTCAGAAGTTGGGAACTACATGAATACCCACAACTGCAGCAAAGCAAAAACCACACATGGGCAGTGAAATCATCAAATCAATTGGAGAAGCCTCGTTTTATCATCATTGGTTTTCAAACTGGTGTGAAAAATAATATTGCGAAAAATGCGAGTCATTTTCAGCATTGCAGTTTATTAAATTTGAAGGTGTATTTGAACTCTGATATGTTTCCATACGATAATCTAAATTTGGACTTTGATAACAATAAATATGCGCTTGCGTATGAAATGTATCAACAATTTCAAAAATCCTATTATTATAAAAATCAGAGTGATCCGTGTTATGACCCAACAACATACAAGACTAAAGCAGCATTAATTGTTGTTGACTGTTCACGTCAAGGTGAAGACATCCTAAAAGGTGGAGCTGTTGATATTCGCATTGAATTCGAAACAACTAAAACAATAACAAACAATACCTCAGCATTCTGTTTGATTCTGCACGATCGTTTAGTCAAATACAATCCTTTAACCAGTACAGTTAAAGTATATTAAATTTCAAAGTGTGAAAAGTAAAACGTCAGTCATCGATTGTTCGCGGTGAAAGGTGGAGTAGTCTCAGCAGCAGCAGCAGCAGTATAGTGAACGTTTTGTAAAGAGTCATGTTTGTAATAGATATACAAGGATTTCAATATGGCAGCTCAACTTTTTTGTGCAAGGAAATTGCAATTCTTAATACCTCAAATAAAAATTATAAACATGCTTCAGTTAAACTTCCTTTTGAATTGGACTTTTGCAAAGACCAAATTAGAAATCACATGAAATGGTTAACCAACAACGTACATGGCTTGGAATGGTCAAACGATGCTTTTGAAAATTTGGAATATGAAAATCTGACTGAGTTTAAAAAAGATTTTATTAATGAAGAAAATGGATATGACACTGTGGACTCTTGGAATAACGACTACACCGACAATATCATTGCAGTAAAGGGAAATCAGAAATTGGAGTGGTTGACCCGATTATTGTTCAAAACAAATTACACCGTTATTGATTTGGAAACAAGAGGATGTCCACCCTTGGCCGAATTACAAAATATATTCAAGTCATATCGTTGTCAGCAACATGATAGTAACACATTAAATTGTACCTTGGAAAACGTATTTAATTTATATCATTGGAATACATTTAAATGTAGAAATTGTAATGAAGATTGAAATAAAAAACTAAAATATTATGTAAATTGTATTTATTCAAATCGTTATCCTACTTTTAGACATGTTATTTTTTTCAGACATATCATTGCTAAGGTGTCTACATTCAATCCATTTTCAAGGCGTCTTTCTATATATTTATCACGACGATTAAGATTTCTTGGAATACAATTTTCAATTTTCTTCATTTGATTAATTTGAATTGTATGTAACGAATTATTTTGCCTAAATAAAGCAGTTTTACATATATCTAAATCAAAATTAGTTATCGTATGTATAATTAGTTCTTCAAAAGTTAAATGGTTAGAGTTTTCTTTCAAAAATATCAATTGTAATAAAAAACCTTTTTTGACGACAACATTTCGTAAGAAAAATTTTGTTGAGTAATTATTTACAGTTGTTATACTTTGTACACTTCTATAACCATTTTCCTTAAGTTTCTCTATCAGTATATTTAAAATCAATAAACATACCGCTTCACATACAGGACTAAGTTCAATAAACATGTCAATATCTGCGTAAGTTTTGGTTCGACCTACTAAATAACTAGGATAACCACCGGCTACAAAGGATCTGCACGGACAAGATTTTAGTAATAGGTTAATGATTTTTACCTCATCCAGAACCTCAGCAACAATCACATCATGTAATGATTTTGAAGTCCAACACTTTTTTAAGCTTAGGTAATTATAACCTTCTATCAAAGTTAGTTGATTTTTCTGTAATAAAAGAATAAATATACTATTCTAACTATATTTAAATCTGAAAAAAGAACACTAAAATTACTAAAATGAATTTACATTTGTTTGTTCTAGTTGTTGTTGTTGTTGTTGTTGCTCTTCATCCTCGCTGGAGGAATAGACCTCCTCCACAGTCAACTTTTGCCGTTTCGACGACGACGACGACGACGGCAACGACGACGACGACGATGATGTTGATGGTAGTGTTCGTCGTTGTTGCTCACTAACAGTTGTTTCCACATCCTCGTCCACAAGATTAAATCTGAACCGTTTTACCACTCTTTCGAGTATCCTAAATTCCTCATCATTATTGATTTTTGTCCGTAGATAGCGTACGGGGAGATTTCCAAATTTTCTTTTCAAGGTTTCTCTCCGGGGACTATAAGTAAGGTGTATATACACCTTATCATCCCTTTCGAGAATCCTATCAACACCATATCTGAAAGGAAACAAAAAACTTCTCTAAATACAGGTTTTATAACACCTCATAGGAATCATTTTTATATATTCAGTATTTTTGTAAAAATAAAAAATATTGCTTCACTGAAAAGCTTTCAAAATTAAAAAAAAAATGTGCTATATAAATTTATGGAATATATAAAATAAGCTACAGCACCTAGCTAAATAAATTCTTGCACAAAATGTAATAAAAGGAGCTGTTATTGTAATAAATGGTACGTTCACTACACTTTAACAAATACTTACTGAAAAAGCTGTTTCATAACAACCAAGACGTGACGCACAGGAAAGTTTATTTTATCTTCAGAAAATACAACAAGTGTACTGGGTACTGTTGCCATCTTGAATATTTTCGTTTGGCTGTTTCCAAAAAACGGATAGACATAGAACTGATACCAAACGCAAACTCTGGATGAGTATAAATACAAATTTATCATTGAAAAAATTAGCAATTTTGACGTAGACGACGATAAAAGTATTCATTAATTTCAAAGGAAATTTTCAACAAAATTTGCTCCGTTACATATTATAACACCACGTCCACAGTAAATGTTTCTTTATCTTTTATCACAATTACTAGCAAAAACAGAAATTTTCCTAATATTTTGCAACGTGAATTGTATTCGATAACGAAAAAGCAAAATGCAATGTACGTCGTGCAACGTGACTTGTATTTGATAACGGAAAATAAAAATGCAAAGGTCATGCAACGTGACCTATATTTGATAAAACATGTTTTTGGTGCAACGTGACTTATCTTCTGGAAAATTTTACATATACATGATATGATACCATGCTACTTTGCGTGTGTGTGTGTTGTCAATAGAAATGACGCGAATGATTGATAAGAGTTTTGTATATAAATTATCATACACACACCGAACTTATTCACACTGCAGTCTTTGTAGTCCTTCTTGCCACTACACTAAAAGAAAACAAAAACCAAAATGTCGTCCAGCAGCAACAAAGTCCTAGATTCATTTTCAAGTGAAGCGGTCCAGAAAACTGAAATGGTAAGTAGATTACTTAAAACAAAAGAAGATTACCAAACACATATTCGTTATCTAAAAAAATCAATTGCCATTATTAAAAAATGTTTAAAAAATAGTTCATGTGTTTCTAGTTATAGTAGAGTGGAAAGTAATTTGTCAATTTTAAAACACTTTTTATTGCGTTTTAAATTGCATTTAAAAAATAACAAGGGTCTATTAAAAAGAAAATTAGTTTGGGAAGATGTTGATTCTTGTTTTAAAGGGAGAATAAAAACGGGAATTATTAACAATTTAAAGATGAAAGAACCAAGAGAGTTTTTAAATAGTGCTTTTCGTATTTTTTCAAACAGGATTAAAACTGAACTTAAAAATTCTATGATTAAAGTAAATGTTGTGTTTTCAGGTTTATTTATAAAACCTCAAAATTTAGAAAAATCCGCTAAACATTTTACAACGAAAAATTCACTAATTGAACCATCTACGAATCTGACTGAATGGTATAAGATACACGTCACTGATAAGATTTTGGTTCAACTTGAAGAATTTCAAGAAAGAGACAGTGGTTGGGCCTTGTGTGAAATTTGGTACTTGAAAGTAAATATTAATTCTTTTAATCCAATAAGCGTGGGGTCTTCCACTTATGTGCAATTGCCTGAATTCATAAAAAAAACTAAAAGTGTTATCAATATTAAAAATAAAGACGTTTATTGTTTTTTGTGGGCTATCATGTGTGCTGTACGTGGACCCAGAAAAGGCAAAAACGTTTCACGCACGTCATCTTATGATCATTTCAGTCACTATTTGAAATATGATGGAATTCAATTTCCAATTGCTCTAAAAGATATTTCCAAGTTTGAAAGAATGAACAACTTAGCTATTAATGTTTTTTGTTTAAGAAAGAGAGAAATTTTACCCTTATTATTAAGCAAAATAGAATATTTTACAGATACAGTTAATTTACTTATACTACCTTGTAATAACGTTGAATTAGAAAACACACAATATTTTCTCGAACCTGCAAACACAACATTTCATTTTGCATGCATAAAAAAATTAAGTGGTTTATTGAATACCCAAATGGGTAATAGAAAACATAAAAAATGGTTTTGCGAGCGTTGTCTCAATCATTTTAAAACTGAACCCATTTTGAAAAAACATTCCAAAGATTGCCAATTATTGAATAAATGTAAAATTACATTGCCAAAGGAAAATGAAAAAATTTTAACTTTTAAAAATTTCTCAAATAAATTATTGGTTCCTTTTGCAATTTACGCAGATTTAGAGAGCATGCTTGTCAAGTATGAAGACAAGCAATGCACTAAGAAATCAAAAAAATATCAAAAACATGAACCATTTAGTATTTCATATTTTCTAAAATGTTCTTATGATGATTCGCTATCGGAATTTCATTCATATACTGGAGAAAAGTGTCAAGAATGGTTTGTCAGGGAACTTGGCAAAATTGCTTATAAAGTTAATTCAATATATTCAAACCCACAATCTATGATACCTCTAAGTAAACAAGAAAATGAGGCTTATTGTCAAGCAAAAACATGTCATTTTTGTAATGAACCTTTTTTAGGGGATAACTATAAAGTAAGAGACCATTGTCATTTAACGGGGTTATTCCGAGGAGCTGCACATAAATCATGTAATTTAAAATTTTCAGATAAAAAAAAAACTGTGCCTGTAATATTTCATAATCTATCAGGATACGATAGTCACTTCTTAATCAAGGCCCTTTCTACAGAAGTGAAAGGTATAATTAGTTTGCTTCCACTTAATAAAGAAAAATACATATCTTTCACCAAGTACATTGAAAATTCAGATATCAGCTTTAGATTTATCGATTCATTTCGTTTTATGGCCAGTTCCTTGGAAAAACTAGCATCCTATTTAGAGGATCACCAAAAAACTGTTACAAGATACTACTATCCGGATGATGTTAAATTTAAACTAATGACCAGGAAGGGGGTATTTCCTTACGAATATCTAGACTCTTGGGAAAAACTGCAAGATAACAGTTTACCTCCAATACAGCTATTTTATAGTTCTATTTCTAATTCAAACATATCAACCGAAGAGTATCAACATGCTTCTACGGTGTGGGATACGTTTAAAATTAAAAGGCTTCAAGAATATGCTGAATTGTATCTTAAAACCGATGTCCTACTTTTAGTTGATGTCTTTGAAAACTTTCGCAAAGTCTGTTTGGAAACATATCAATTGGACCCTCTACATTATTATACAGCACCAGGATTAGCATTTGATAGCATGTTAAAAATTAGTGAAGTAAAATTGGACCTCTTAACAAATATTGATATGGTCATGGTTCTACTAGGAGGAGTAGTATTTAAAAATTATTTATATTTGGTTTGACACAGCTCTTTCCTGATGGATTTCCCTCACCAAAATTGCCATGTTCTACACGGGTTTCGAATTTGTTCTTGATTTACTCGAATTTGGGGCGGAGCTATTTTCCATCTTCTTGTTTCCCCTGCGGGGACGCTGTGCTCCATTTCTTCTCTTGAGAATAATACGCTACTCGTTCTTTGTCCTGTAGCTAATGTATTTTTGTTAATTGTCCGGTCGCCGCCTTCTGCCATAGAAAGTTGAGGTCGACTTCATCGACCCTGACTCTGTCGAGTCGGAGAGAAATCCAATTCAAACAAGGTTAGTGGTTTTGCAGTTTTTGAGGCTTTTTTAATCTCCAACGAACTAGTCGTTAAAGAGTTTGCAAAGAATCGCGCGAGCGGTTGTTATCAAGCAACATAGTATCATCTTGTTCTTTTTCTTGATAATATTTACGTTTTGTGAAAGATGAATTGTTATGGTGACATTCTCGTCCTCGGGCACTTCCATGGGAGAGATCCTCCATGTAGGATGCTCCGGAAAAGGTGTCGAATAAATATGTCTTATAGGATTTGTCATGTTTGTTATAATACGGGGTCATTTAAAGGCAAGCTGGCAAGCTAAGCGCACCCACCACTCACCCGGGGGAATTTTTGAAATGATCGTTCCCCTGCCAGGAGCAGAATGAGCGAATGCCTAATAAGGGGGACGGTGTTGTTGGGCGAATGGCTGATCTACCTTTCTTGGGAACTACTCCAGGTTGAAGTAGCCATTGGTAGTCAGTTTTGTAAAAATCAGTTATGAAAATAATAAAACGTTCCAACAAAACAAATGAGGTGATCAACGGGCGTCAGTCGGGGAAAGTCACTATAACTAAAGTAACGTCACCCGAGTAGAGTCCTATCTCTAAGTCTAAATCTAAGTTTAATTACAAAAAATCGTATGGATTTATTTACTTAAATTAACCTGTCAATATGGCCGTAGCCGTGTGTAGGCTTTTCCAAGTCCTTACACCACCAAATATTTCACCTTTCGAACTCAAGTCGAAACGTTTGGCAAAAGCACTACGCACTGTCACTATAAGTGTCTCTGTAGATACTTTGATGTTTTTAGTTTATAGTTTATTATTTATATTATTCATCAAATATGTATTCATCAACAGCATTTGTCCATACAAATAGTAATTGACCACAATTACTAACACTGTCTTTTGCTCACTTATCAAAATCATGTCAGAATAGAAACAACAAATCTCTCGTATTTGTTATTGTTTATAAGAACACCGGACTGCTCAGTAAAATCTTTTTATGTTACAACTTTAGTATCAAATACAATATTACTTAACCTAGTCGAACTAACTAAGCGAATATCTTTTGTTATTTAATTAAGAAAAAATTAAAACTTTATTTATTTATGATAATAAAATCAAAATAATCACTGTTTGCACTGTCAAAGTCGAAAAATTAAAAATGATACTGTGAAATTTAAATCTTAAAATCTGGAAAACTCAAAAAGATATTCTTTTCAAGCTCGTTTTTTTCCCTAATCTAATAGTCCACTCAATACGCTGCTTGGGATATTAGACGCGAAAATGTTGTAATATTTAATTATTTAAAAATAAAAATTAAAATTAATATTTTGTTAAAGTTTATGATATCTGTAAATAATCTATTTATATATACACAGTCAAAAATATGTAAAATCAATCAAATCGAATCAAAATAAGAGAGGCACGGTTTTTTCTAATTGTTCTTATAATAAACAATCCTCTACACTTAAGAGAGATTGAGAACTTCAGGAACTGACGTGCTGTTTCTCTGGAGGAGTCTTTAAGTTTAGTTAAGAACGGATTCACCAAGCGTACTTAATGCTAGGATCCTATCTTACCTACTACAAGATCAAGTAAATAATATTTACACTTTGTTTAAACAAATAAGTTTGCAAAATCAGAAATGTCACATTCGGGTTTGTCACAATTAATATATGTTACAAAAATATGATTCGCCCAATTAAGGGTAGATCATAAAAATACAAAATCAAATAATACAAATGTTACTAGATAATCAAAAGTTATTAAGCAGTCAAAATCGGTAATTCAAAATTTGTAAGTTTAAAAATATTATGTGAGCAATTCGTTAAAGATTAGAGTGAAATGAGCTAATTCAAAATTTTCCCAAAACTAAGCAAAAAAGGTAAACAGGTTTATTGCTGAAAAATGAGTGATAAATTATGCCAAAAGATACAGAGTTTTAACTTTACACTTGAACACTAGTTAGCTAAGGTTCGAGCAAAGAAAGGAAACTTGATCTGGAGAACGGAGTTTGAGAACGTGCTTAGAGGAGAATGAGACCCAGAGTAAACAACGTTACCTATTTCTTCCTCGCGCAATTTATAACAGCCAGTATTTCTCCAGATACCTCCTGCTAGCCATAAATCAAGAGAACCGGATTTAAGACCTGGAGGACGATCTTCACAATCAGAGCTCCTACTAAGAACCTTAGTGCAATGGAACTTTTGTACTTAAGATCCATGCACTCCAACGATGGGGAACAAAGTGCAAGGTTCCTCTAGTTGTCTCTTCGGCTGTATCACTCAGAATGACAAAAAGAAACGCACTAATAACACTGCTTCCGACGCTTAGGTGGCATATGAAAAAATAGCTATCACTCACGAGTCTGACACGTAAACTATACGGGTAGGAGTAAAGGACTGAATTTCTCTCGAAACAAAAATCAGTCTATATTTATATTGATCGAAGTCGACGGCCCGGCGACACCCTTTTGCACGCTCTGGACCAATCCTGTGGATTGTAAGGAGTCCCGTGAACGAAACTGGTGTATTTTCTGTTCACTTTCGAACAAGATTTTCTACTTGAAAACATCTCCGAAACTTTGAAGTCCCGTGATCCGTATTTTTGAGAATTTTTTTGGCTTGGGATTTTTCTCAGAATAGTGTTACTTTATACGTATTCTGGCCAAGTTTCAGATTTTTATTACAACTTTTTTTTTCTTTTTGAAAATAAAAAATTCGTATAGCTATAAGACTTTGTTAAACGATAGTTCTTTATGTAATATTTAATCCTGTGAAGAATCAGATTTTTTCTATTAGTCGTTTTCTAGATATTGGACATTTTCACCAGGTCCTGGTGCATAACTTCCAACGTCGATTTCAGGTTTTCTGGTAGTTTTTTCTTAAAATGTTTTATTACATAAAACTCTTTCTTTTTGTATGGGCTTTCATCCTATGAAGGTCCCAAGTTGATACCTTTATTTTGGTTTTTTTGTTTATCCAAAATTTTGGCTAAGTCCAAAAAAGTGAAAAATTTTGCTCGCAAAAATTTTCCTATTTTCTTGCAAATTTGATATGTTGTAGCTTAATTCATTTGAAAACTTTTTTGTTCAGTGACTTTTTGACGTCCGACGTCGTTTAGGCGCTACGACGTGGCGTCTCAAGGGGTGGCATCTGTGACGCTCATTCCTTGCTCAGTTTTGTTAATTCTTGGTATATCTTCTTCAACACTTTGATACAAGGTGGCCCTAAGGGGTCTCTTCCGATTAGTCCTTACGGCACTTGTCTATCTGGTTTAGAAAATTTTATTAAAGATTGAAATTGGAAAAATTGAAATTTAACGAACTCGAATTTTTGAATTTTTCCTTTAATGCTAATTTTCCTTGTTGTTTCTGAACGGATTTTAATCATTCTTTTACTGAAATGTAGGGTCGACGCTTCCTTTGGGGACAAAAAGTTTTGAAATAATTAGTTTTTAGATTTTGAGAAATTTTTAACGTTGAATTTTAGATAGAAAAAATAATGTTTTTGTAAAGATTATTATATTAGCTTGAAGCGCATATACTAGAGATTATATTTTACAAAGTTTCATTATGAAATTTTGATCAGAACTATTTTTAATTAATTAATTTACTTATAGAATTTCTAGAATCGAACAGACCAATCCGATTGCAGCGTGGGTAAATCTTATTGGCTGAAAGACTTGAATGCTTTAATCCTATTGGATGGAATGTTTCTATCGAATTTTCTAGATTAGGTGTGGTTACGTAGATTATTCGAATTGATTCGATGTCGCAGAAGACGAGTTCTAGGCCGATTTCAATGTCTAATGCATGTAAATGTATATGGAATTCATTTTTCATTTTGGCCTAATTTTACTTGTGGATTTTATTTAAATTTGGCAAAAAATGTGATATTACGACACCCCCACCCAGCTGTAAATTGACTGTTCCTTCGGATTGTCAATTCTAAGCCTCGAAGGATTCTTGCGGATGCTCCTCGAGAGTTCTTCAGTCGTAACATTTGTTTCCGTCCTGGAGGTTTCTGCTAGTGTTAACTGCTCTGTTTTTCCGGGGTTTTTATTTTTTTAGTTTGCTCAGGTTTAGATTTAGTTTTACTTTAGTTTTACTTTTAATTTTAGGTTTAGTTTTAATTAGTGTTTGGGAATTATATTTGTAACTGGCTCATTTATTTGAGAAAGATTTGAATCATTTTGATTATTTAAATTTATATTACCAATATCATTATTTGAATTGGAATTTTGACCTGAAGGGTTTGGACGTTTCTCCTTCAGAGTCAGAGTTGTTAGGAAATGAATAAACACTATCTTCGTCATCCGAAGATAGGTTGTCTTCATTGTCAAAGTTGACCTCATTTCCATCTGGATGCTTTCGTAAGTCGCTTGTGATGTGTCACCCAGTCCTGTCCGTTGATGTTAACAATATAGAAAATTTCAGTTGTTTAACAACAGTATGTGGTCCAGTTCAAGTCGTAGCGAATGTGCCTGGGCCGATTGTGTACTGTGTTCAAACGACTTTCTGTCCGGGCGCAAAAGTGACGTGAGGGATTTCTTTGTTTTTATTATATTTTTGTTTTGCATCTAGCTGCTTCGCATAGATCCTTTTGTTACGAGCCTTCCTTTCCGGCTTGGTTAAATTTTTTCCGCCTGAGGGCCTCAGGGTGAACCACGTACTCTGGCCGAGGAAGCTCATAACCAAGGACTATGGAAGCAGGCGTTTCGCCTGTGGCTTGCTACGACGAGACCTTAGTATTTGTAACGCTTTGGGCACTTGTGTATCCCATGCAATTTCTGGTTTATTATGTAATAGGATTCTCATTATTTTTTTAAATTCTTGTACTCGACGCCTGGATCGGGTTTGCTCGTTGATGATATATTGCCGAAAATTCGTGTTTAATGCTGTACCGTTCGCACATTTTTTCGACATGTTTCGAGATGAAGACCGGCCCATTACCGACACTATGGTTTCCGGCTTCCATATCCGAAAGATTTCTCCCTCCAGATATGCTGTCAGACGTCCTCGTCATTAGCTCTGGATATGGTTTGGCCTCCACCATTTACTGAAAACGTCTTCGACCTTTAAGATATATTGATTTTTTCTAGGGGTTTCTGCAAGGACCTAATACGTCGATTGATATCATTTGAAATGGGTACTTTGGTGACCTAGCGTGCATCGGTGCATGGGGCGCTTTTTTGTTGCGTCTACAAATGGAACAGGGAATACAATTTTTGATGTATTGTGAAACTTCACGAGTCATTCTTTCCAGTAGTATAGGCGCTGTATTTGCCGTAACGTTTCGTCAATGCCTGGGTGTGCAGAATCAGGTCATCGTGGAATGTAGATAACCTTCTGAGTCTGATTTTGAGTACAACTAGTCTGTCACCAGCGTCGTGTTTTCGCCAGAGTAACTGGTCGTAAGTTATGCTGTATTGTTTCAGTAACTCGTCCTCGTTAGTTTCTGGGGTTGTTTGTCAGGTATGTCAGTTGCGCGATGCGTCTCTGACATTGACGTCTGTTCTTTGAGCATTGACAATTTGAGTATGTATGTCCCGTAGGTTTATTGCATTGATTGCTAGTTCTTCAGGAATAGTTAGAGACGCATTGTCAGGGTTTTCTCCCAGGGCTTCGGGGGAAAAAAGTCTCTCGGAGGTTTGGCGTAAAGTCTGTCTGCTCTCCAGGGTCTCCCTGCTTAGAGATCAGGAAGTTCATTCTTTGTGCCAGGACATGCTCGATTTTGAAACTAAAAACTCCCGAAGAAGTAAGGCCCATCTGGTTAGTTTAGCCTTAGTGTCTTTAAATTCTGGTTTAGCCAAGTAATTGCCCTAGAGTCCGTTCGAAGAATGAACTGTCGATCCTCTAGGTAATTACGGAAGTATTTTACTGCCCACATGACAGAGAGACACTCCTGCTCATTGATGTGGTATTTTGCCACAGGCAAGAAAATTTTGAACTGATGTGTGAGATGATACGTCTCTCTCCGTCCTCTGCCTCCTGGTAGAGTACGGCCGCCATTCCTACGGAAGACGACCACTTGAAGTATGAATGTCTTTGTATAGTCGGGCCCGTTTCCGTGTGCCGAGTGGGATTCGAAAAGCTATCTTGGTCATGTCAAAGCTTTATCGTGGACCTCTGGTCCAATGCCACTTGGAAGTTTTCTCTCAAGAGTTGGGTTAATGGCACTAATAATTCAGATGAATTGGGGGACATACTCCCTTAACCAGTTGCAAACTCCAAGAAAGCTCTGGAGTTGCTTTTTTGTCTGCGGCTTTTAAAGTTCTGGATTTGAGTTATGTGTTTCTGTTGTATGTTATTTTCCCACAAATTCGATGGCCAAGATAATTTAAACTGTGACGGCAAGTTGACACTTGTCCGCCGAAACTTTTAAGTTGTGGATCTGCAATCGCTCAAAAATGAGGCGAAGATGGTTTAAGCACTGGATAGTATTACTGTAACATATGATATCGTCCAGGTATACCTGAACGAAATCATGGAGATAACCAACCAAGACTTTGTATCGCGAGTTTCTGAAAGTATTGGCGCCTTTCAGACCAAAGGGGCATTACAGTGAAGTGGTATGACGCTCCGTCTGGAGTTGTGAATGCTGTTAATTCTTTTAGAAAAGTCGTCCAAAGGAATTTGCCAGTAACCTGCCTTCAGGTCAAGAACTGAAAACCTTTGCTTGACAGAGGTCTTTGAGAGCATCCTGTATTCTAGGAAGTCTCTGAGCTCTCGTCTTGAGTTAAGTCATTGAAATACGGAAATCTACACAGAACCTTTTCTTTTTTACCCTCACGTTCGACAAGAACAGGGGACTAGAATAAGGCGACCGTGAGGGTTCGATGACACCTGCCTCAAGCATTTCATCTACACATTCATATAAGATACGTTTTTTATAAGGATTTAATGGGTAACATTTTTAACAATAACTTTATTTGAATTTAGCGTAATGACATGTTTTGTCGTACGCGTTGTGGGTTGACCAACCCAGTTTCAAAAATATCCTGAAACTCATGAATCAAATCTTTAATACCCTGCGGGTGATGATCATTGGAGTTTGTAATTTGATTAAGTTTTTATTTTGTTTAGGGGTTGATACCAATACACTGTCTTCCGATTTTCAATACCAATGTAAATAATAATTGCGTTTGTAATCGAGGACGCATTCCTGACTACTTAAAAAACGGATGCCCTAACAACATATCTTCACACAAATTTTTTTATGACAAAGAATTTTGCCGTAAAGACTGCCGATTGAATCTCGAAGATGCAATGGCACGTGCCTAGTACCTCCGCGTTCGCGTTATTGGTAGCTAGTGCTAAACTACTTTCCTGACGTGTCGAGGGAATCTGGAGCTAAGTTGTCCGACAACAAATTCACTTCTGCTCCAGTGTCCAAAAAGTGCCTGTACTTGTCCTCCAAGAGTGACACTTAGTATCGGATTTTTCACTTTTGGGACTCTATTCCCAACGACGTGCGAAAAAGTCGTTGACTTTCCACCGTCAGTTCCTACCTCTTTTCCTCTATTATACACATCATCATCAATATTATCAATTAAAACGTTAGGCTCCGTATTTTCGCAGACTGTTTGTGGCTCGAAATTGGAAGTGTTTTTAGTGTTTGGTGTGGTGGAGTGTTTGTAATGTGTGTTGTGTGGTTGAGGAATGGTAGTCACACTATCCGCGCCACGAATGACGGGTCTGTTTTTTGACTCACCACCCTCGGGTGTGTAGTGTGTACGTGTGTGTGTGTGTGTAGATTTTTGAAATGAAGAGTGCGGGCCGACACTCAAAGTGAAAGTTGAAATAGAAAAAGATTTTAGTTTATTTTGTTTAGAAGTTAAATTGTTATTTACTTGAGGAACATTAGGTTGTTGAAGAAACGTTGTCTTCCTTCGAGTTTACCTCTTGGGAAGCTTGCTCAACGATCTTCTTTTGTTTTTTAGATTTTCTTTATTTTTATTTGTAGTTTTTGAAGCGTGGGGGAGGGTGATGCCTGTGTATCCTCCACGGTTTTTTCCACTTCGGGAAATAGAGAATGTAAATCTTTATGAATAAATTTAGTTTTTTTAAATTTGGAAAATTTTATTTTTATTATTATCATTATTAAAAAAAATTAAATTTTGGTAATCGGTTGAGAAAATGTCAACTTTGGAGTGATCCTGAGGCCGGCCCTGTCCTAGTTTTCCGACACTCAGGATCTGGTTTCTTTTCCTTTTGAATCTTTAACGAAGCCACCTGCTTTTGCAGGGACTTGACTTGTTTTTTAAGATTTTCCTCTTTCTTATTATTATTATTATTATTATTATTAGAGTTAGAATTTGAATTAAAGTCACTCGTTCGGCTAGTCGATGGCACGACTTCGTTTTGCCGTACAACCGCTACCTTTTTGAAATTTTGGGTTTGTGGTTTATTTTGAGTGTTTTGTGGAATAGTGCTTTGATTTTGATTTTTGCGTTTGCATTATTCGAGGCCTTATTTTGGTTATTGAACGGTCGATTCATATTTGGGCGTTTTGCGCAAAATTTCGATTGCCGTTGTTATTATTGTTATTATTATTATTATTTTGATTATTGTTATTATTATTATTATGATTAAAATTAGGATTTTGGCCGCTGCCAAAATTCCTTTGTGGACCTTGTCCGTTCGAGAAGTTTCTATTTTGGAAATTATTGGGGTTCCTATTAGAATTGTTATTAGGCGCACTTGGATAATTAGTATTTCTTGGACCGCTGTTACCCTGATTTGTTGTGGATCTAGGGGTAACATTTTGATTTTGGGGTCTATTTTGGAAATTACTATTTACAGGTTTAAAGCTACTATTTACAGGTTTAGGTTATTACTACTATTATTACTATTACTAGAAGATGAAGATGTAGTAACCTTTTGCACTACAACCTTTGTTTGACCCTGTACATTGGGTCGATTTCCTTTTTCTTCCGCAATATCTTTTTCCAACATTGACGTAAGATTTATTAGATCAGAGATTGGATTGAAAATATCACCGCGTATTCGCGATCTTAGTTCCGGTAGTAGCTATGACATAACTAAAGAATAAACTTTGCTCATTTCTGTCTGGCTCAAGCCGCGTAAACAGAGCGTATTTTCTGAAAAATGAATTTTTTCAGATGTTTCATTTAAATTTTGTTTTCGCCATATAATTTAGTTTTTAAGTCGGTTGTTTTATCGAGAAAACCAAATTTAGCAATAAAACGATCGCAGAATTGTAACAAAGTTATTTTATAATTCGTAAAAGTATTCGCTCATTTGTGGGCTTCTCTCAACTGGGTTTTAATTATGTCTAATTGTTCATACGGATCATTTATGTTATGTTGTGCGCAATATTCGCTAATTTGCTTTAAAAATTCACGTGGAGTCCCTTGTGCTCGAGGCCGCTAAATGTGACCTGTAATTTCTTGGTTTTTTCACCGGTTTGTCTGGGATGCCAGACACATTGCCATTTCCGAAAGTCTATTTGCAATTTCTAATTGCGTGTTTACAATAGCATTTTCGTTCAGTAATGTGTCGTCAGTTGGTTGTCTTGTTTGTCGGTTGCCTGCCTCTAGGTATGATGGTAGTTGCTTGACAAACTTATGGGATCGTTGCGGGATTGTCTGCCCCCCGATGGACAAAGATTGTTCGTTGAAGAAATATTCTTGTTTTTTGGGTTGCCTCTTTTGTGAGGACTTCAGACAGGTTTGGTAGAATATTCTCCAGTGAACTATCTTCTCCATTCTCCCCACCAGGGATGCCATGTTCTCGTATCGAAGGAGTGGTTGTACTGAAAATTTTTTATCATTTTGTGGGAACACGGACACTCCGGATGAGTTTCCCCACCAGGGATGCCATGTTCTACTAGGGGAGGAGTAGTATATAAAAAATTATTTTCATATTTGTCGGACACAGCTCTTTCCTGATGGATTTCCCACCAAAATTGCCATGTTCTACACGGGTTTCTGGAATTTGTTCGATTTTTACTCGAATTTGGGGCGGAGCCACAGCTCTTTCTGTTTCCGTGGGGACGCTGTGCTCCATTTCTTCTCTTGAGAACACTATGTACATACTACTCGTTCTTTGTCCTGTAGCTAATGTATTTTTGCAGCACTGTCCCGTCGCTGCCTTCTGCATATAGAAAGGAGGTCGACTTCGATTTCCCACCCTTGACTCTGTCGAGTCGGAGAAATCCAATTCAAACAAGGTTAGTGGTTTTGCAGTTTTTGAGGCTTTTTTTAATCTCCAACGAACTATCGTTAAAGAGATTGCAAAGAATCGCGCGAGCGGTTGTTATCAAGCAACATAGTATCATCTTGTTCTTTTTCTTGACAATATTTATGTTTTATGAAAGATGAATTGTTATGGTGACATTCTCGTCCTTGGCACTTCCATGGAGAGATCTCCATGTAGGATGCTCCGGAAAAGGTGTCGAATAAATATGTCTTATAGATTGTCATGTTTGTTATAATACGTAGTCATTTAAAGGCAAGCTTGGCAAGCTTGCCAGGCACCCACCACTCAGCCCGGGAATTTTTGAATGATCGTTCCCTCACAGAGTGAGAATGAGCGAATGCTCAATAAGGGGACGGTGTTGCTGGGCGAATGGATGGCTGATCTACCTTTCTTGGGGAACTACTCCAGAAGTTGAAGTAGCCATTGGTAGTCAGTTTGTAAAAAATCAGTTATGAAAAATACAAAGTTCGGACGTTCCGAACAAAAACAATGAGGGAGCAACGGGCGTCAGTCGGGGAAAGTCACTTATAACTAAAGTAACGCCGCCCGAGTGGGAGTCCTATCCTTAAGTCTAAATCTAAGTTTAATTACAAAAATCGTATGGATTTATTTACTTAAATTAACCTGTCAATATGGCCGTAGCCGTGTGTAGGCTTTTCCAAGTCCCACCACTAAATATTTCACCTTTCGAACTCAAGTCGAAACGCTTAAGAAAGCACTACGCACTGTCACTATAAGGTTCTGTAGATACTTTGATGTTTTTAGTTTATAGTTTATTATTTAGGTTTGTTCAATGTTGAGATTTTTCAAAGTTCGCTCAACAGTATTTGTCCATACAAATAGTAATTGACCACAATTACTAACACTGTCTTTTTGCTCACTTATCAAAATCAATAAGGTCAGAATAGAAACAACAAATCTCTCGTATTTGTTATTGTTTATAAGAACACTGTGACTGCTCAGTAAAATCTTTTTATGTTACAACTTTAGTATCAAATACAATATTACTTAACCAGTCGAACTAACTAAGCGAATATCTTTTGTTATTTAATTAAGAAAAAATTAAAAACTTTATTTATTTATGATAATAAAATCAAAATAATCATCAGTTTGCAATTATCAAAGTCGGTAAATTAAAAATGATACTGTAAAAATTTAAATCTTAAATCTGAAAACTTCAAAAAGATATTCTTTTCAAGCCTGCCTTTTTCCCTAATCTAATAGTCCACTCTGGGTCACGCCGCTTGGGATATTAGACGCGAAAATGTTGTAATATTTAATTATTTAAAAATAAAAATTAAAATTAATACTTATGTACAGTTTATGATATCTGTAAATAATCTATTTATATATACACAGTCAAAAAATATGTAAATCAATCAAATCGAATCAAAATAAGAGAGGCACGGTTTTTTCTCTATTGTTCTTATAATAAACAACCCCACGCTTAAGAGAGATTGAGAACTGCAGAACTGGACGTGCCGTTTCTCGAGGAGTCTGTTTTATTGTGAATGGATTTCACTCATAAACCGATGCGACCGACCGGACGACGCACATAGATCATAAGAAGAGCGACACTTATGAACAACAGTTATGGTAAAATTAGAAATGTACCACGTTGGTTTACGCCATAATTAAGATACAAAATACATTTTCAATTATGGTAGATTGTAAAACTGAAATCAAATAATACAAATAATACTAGAGTAATCAAAATATAAGCAGTCAAAAATCAAAGAATTCAAAATCGTGTTTAAAAAGATGAGAGGCAATTTCTGTTAGTATTGGGAGTGAAATGAATAATTTAAAATTTTCTTCTAAAATCATGTAATATAAAACATCAAAGAAAAAAAATGAGGATAATTATGCACAAAGATACAGAGTTTTAACTTTACACTTGAACACTAGTTAGGCTAAGGTTCGAGCAAAGAAAGGAAACTTGATCTGGAGAACTGAGCTTGGAGAACGCTTAGAGGAGAATGAGACCTGTGAGTAAACAATGCTACTCATTTCTTCCTCGCGCAATTTATAACAGCTAGTATTTCTCTTCCAGATACCTCCTGCTAGGCCATAAATCAAGAGAACCAGATTTAAGACCTGAGGACGATCTTCACAATCAGAGCCCTACTAAGAACCTTAGGTGCAATGGAACTTTTCGAGACTATGATCCGCACTCCAACGATGGGAACAAAGTGCAAGGTTCCTCTAGTTGTCTTCGGCTGTATCACTCAGAATGACAAAAACAAAAACGCACTAATAACACTGCTTCCGACGCTTAGTGGGTATATGAAAATAGCTATCACTCACGAGTCTGACACGTAAACTATACGGTAGGAGAAGATCGAATTCTCTCGAAACAAAAATCAGTCTATATTTATATTGATCGAAGTTTGACGTCACGGCGACACCCTTTTGCACGCTCTGGACCAATCCTGTGGATTGTAAGTGAGTCCCGTGAACGAAACTGGTGTATTTTCTGTTCACTTTCGAACAAGATTTTCTACTGAAAACATCTCCCGGGAAACTTTGAAGTCCCGTGGGATCCGTATTTTTGAGAATTTTTTTGGTTTGGGATTTTTCCCTAGAATAGTGTTACTTTATACGTATTCTGGCCAAGTTTCAGATTTTTATTACAACTTTTTCTTTTTGAAAATAAAAATTCGTATAGCTATAAGACTTTGTTAAACGATAGTTCTTTATGTAATATTTAATCCTGTGAAGAATCAGATTTTTTTCTATTAGTCGTTTTCAGATATTGGACATTTTCACCAGGTCCTGGCATAACTTCCAACGTCGATTTCAGGTTTTCTGGTAGTTTTTCAAATGTTTTATTACATAAAACCTTTCTTTTGTATGGGCTTTCATCCTATGAAGGTCCTGTTGGATACCTTTATTTTGGTTTTTTTGTTTATCCAAAATTTTGGCTAAGTCCAAAAAGTGAAAAATTTTGCTCGCAAAAATTTTCCGGTTTTCAAAATTTGATATGTTGTAGTTTAATTCATTTGAAAACTTTTTTGTCTAGTGACTTTTTGACGTCCGACGTCGCGTTTAGGCGCTACGGACGTGGCGTCCTTTTCCAGGCGTGGCATCTGCGACGCTTCATTCTCTTTTTGTTCATAGTTTTGTTAATTCTTGGTATATCTTTCAATTTTTGATAAGGTGGCCCTAAGGGGTCTCTTCCGATTAGTCCTTACGGCACTTGTCTATCTGGTTTAGGAAAAATTTTATTAAAGATTGAAATTGAAAAATTGAAATTTAACGAACTCGAATTTTTGAATTTTTTCCTTTAATGCTAATTTTCTCTGTTGTTTCTAAACGGATTTTTTAATTCTATTCTTTTACTGAAATGTAGGGTTTGATTAGGCCTTTTTGGGGATGTAAAAAAGTTTTGTGAAATAATTAGTTTTTAGATTTTGAGAAATTTTTAACGTTGAATTTTAGTAGAAATAATAATGTTTTTGTAAAGATTTTTATATGAGTCAGAAGCGCATATACTAGAGATTATTTTTGCAAAGTTTCATTATGAAATTTTGATCAGAACTATTTTACCACTAATTTACTTATAGAATTTCTAGAATCGAACAGACCAATCCGATTGCAAAGTGGGTAACTTTATTGGCTGAAAGACTTGAATGCTTTAATCCTATTGGATGGGAATGTTTCTATCGAATTTTCTAGATTAGGTGTGGTTACGTAGATTATTCGAATTGATTCGATGCCCTAGAAGACGAGTTCTAGGCCGATTTCCAATGTCTAATGCATGTAAATGTATATGGAATTCACTTGTCTTTATTTTGGCCTAATTTTACTTGTTGATTTTAGTTACTTTTGGCAAAAAAATGTGATATTACGACAAAGGGTATAAGAGGGGAATTTCACAATGCTCAAATAGATACGCTAAGGCTAATAATGAATATATATAGGGGCAGAATATAACCATGACAAACCATCTAGCTATCTCATGTATTTCGATGTTGTAAATTTATATGGCGCTGCTATGAGTTATCCTCTGCCTACTGAGACTTTCAGTGGGTTGAAGATATCTATCAGGAAACAAATATTTTAGATGTAGCCGATAATAGTGAATATGGGTATATTTTTGAAGTGGACCTTTATTATCCAAAAGAGTTATTTGAAACACAAGGATTTACCACTCTGTCCTAAACATTTAGTACCACCAACTTCAGCTACTTCACTTCCCAAACTATTAACCACGCTTTATGATAAGAAGCGTTACGTTATTCATTACAAAAAGTTGCAGCTAGTCACCAAAATTCGTCTTAAAATTGGAAAATTGTAGGTGTTTAAAAATTTAAACAATTCCATGGCTAAAAAATTATATAGGCCTAAATACTACTCTCAGAATAAATAGTAAACACGAGTTTTAAAAAAATTTCTTTAAATTGATGAATAACGCACCATATGGAAAAACAATTGAAAATGTTCGCAAATATCGTGATATAAAATTAGTTTCGAAATGGTCAGGCAGATATGGTGCAAATTATTACATTTCTCTACAACCTAATTTTCACAGTTGTGAAATTTTTACAGAAAATCTAGTCTTAATTGAACTGAACCGATTAAACATAAAATTTAATAAACCAATTTACATCGGTATGTCTATTTTGATATTTCAAAACGATAATATACGATTTTCATTACAATTTTATTATACCGAAATTCCAGTCTTATGTTAAATTAATGTACACCGACACTGATAGTCTTATTTATATTGAATTATAATATTTATGACTGAATTAGGGAAAATATATATGTTTGATACGTCAGATTACCTTGGAGGACAACGTATACAATATTCAACAAAAAAATAAAAAAATTTGTGGGCTAATGAAGGATGAATGTTGTGGTCAGGTTATGACTGAATTTATCAGCTTGCGATCTAAAATGTATTGTTTTAAAACTTTTAGTGATAAAGACAGCGCTGCAACCAAAGAAAAAATTGTTAAAAAAGCTAAGGGTGTTCAATCTTCAGCATTGAAACAAATTTCTTTTCATGATTATTATCAGTGTCTTTTTAACAATACTACCATCGATGTTGTGCAAAATTTTATTAGATCCAAAAAGCATAACGTATTTACTATTAATCAAATTAAAAAACCGCTTTGAGTCCTTTTGACGACAAGCGAATAGTTAAGTACACGAACTACTACCAACAGTTAAATACAGACACTCTACCGTGGGGATATAACAATGTTTAGTTTCATTTATTCATCTTTTTGTTACGGGTAATCTACTATATTCAAAAATTCCGTCTCATCCAGTTAAGAGGTAAATAGTTTTATTTTAAATATAAATGCAATATTTAAATTGAAAATATTATTTCAGACTACGACTGATATCAAATATTTGGAGGCAAATGATCGCAAATGATTTCACAACTTGACCCCTGCCAAATATACTCCTGCTACCACAAGACAAAATAAACGGATTAAATTAGATGTTGGATCACAACGAAACACGAACCATTAGCTACAATTTATTGTCACCTCTGTAAGCTACATTGCTGCTTTTGTCAGGAATCAATTCGCATCTGATAAAGCACGGTCATTTGTTGGAACTACGTCGGAACTTGACTTGTACTGCAAGAAATCAATACCCCAGTCATAGAATTGTTTTTTTGTTATAGTCACATTATAACTGTCCCATTCCCACCAAACAACCAAAAGTAACCTCGTGACAAACGAAATGGACAAATGTTTTCTTTTTATCAAGCACAGCCACAAGATGATTGGGGATGGACCCGAAATAAAAATGGAAACTTCGTACAATATTGCACAATTTGCTTTTTTACAAAAGACAAAAAAGAAAAATTAAAAGAATAGTGTATTTATTAATATTGTTTTAATAAACATTATTTGAAAATTTTAATTTTTTATATATTTCTATCTGAAAATTCAAATTATTTCAAAGTTGAGTTTTATTCCATTATTGTAATAGAAAATTAAACCAGACTCGAACTCTTGTGGCTCGAACACATTAATTTTAAATAGTTGAAAACAAATCTTGTTATAATAATTATTTTAAGTGCTATACGTTTTTTTATCACCTGCTATAAGCTATTATTCGAAATAAATATTTAACTTATCTATAAAAAACAACTTTGTATTGCTATCTCAATACTACAAAGATCTCCTTATCTACATCCTCGACCTTTTCTTATCTGCGAACCTGACCTTAGTCTTACGTCGTCGAAAATGAAAACAAGCTATTCTCGGTATTTTTCCAAAACAAATATTTTACGTATTTATTCGAACATTGCTCAACCCAATACTACACAAACATCTCCTTATCTACATCCTCGACCCCTTTCTTATCTGCGAACCTGACCTCTAGTTTTACGTCGAACATATTAATTTTAATTAACAGAAAAACAATTCTCGGTATTACGGAATTCGGCGAGGCTCGGCTCGCTCGCATCTTGGAATTTTTTTGAAAAATAACTGCTACCTGTGCAAAACAGGTGTCACGCTTAAGACAGGTGCACAAAAGGACAGGTGCACAAAAGGTGACAGGTAAACACTTCTTGCAGGCAGGTGAGCCGAAGAGCTCCTGGGACCGATCGGTGGTCAAGATGCCATCGAAGTGTTCCAGGGCCGCCCCCTGCTATACTACTCGTATAGTCAAAAAGGAGTGTCATATCCATATTATTTAAAGAACGACGGGACATTACTGGTGTAAAGAGATTTCTTGGCCGACCTTCCTAAACCGATTGACTCCGCCCGGTTTTCTTTCGTGTCCCGCACTTTAGTAAGATAGTACTTTCTAAAAATTTGACCTTTTTATATGTAAATTTCCATAAAAAAATGTAAGGTTAGAGATGCAATTTTGGTATCATTTTAAGGCGTGGCACCTTTGTGGACAAAAGAACGATGTAACCTGATGCGGTTAAGAAGTAAGGTGTGTGTGTAGCTGAGGTGAGGTAAGGTGTAAAAAGGGCAGGGGGGGTAAGGTTAGGGGCTGTAGGCGTGGCCAAGTCTATGGTGACAGTAAGATGTAGGTGAGATGTGCGTCGCTATCTGCAAGTTACGCAGGTAGCTGTCACAGTTTGTTGCCAAGGGCTACCTCTAACTGCGGTGTCGCCTACGCCTACCTGTAGTGTCAGTAACAGCAAGTGTGACATCGATGTCGACAAGCTTACCCGTGATGTAACTAAGAAACATTATTTAGTTTTTTAATGAACCAGATTATACAGTCTTTACTTGTGTATTTATTGTTAAATATAGTGTTTTCATTACTTCTTTCGTAAATGGGAAGTATCACCCTCCAAGATTTTTTCAGATCTTTACGTTTTAAGACCCCAGATGCCGAAAATTATGTTGTGTCGGTGAGTCTGTCTGTGGTAGGTCGGGCTGTCTGTCTGTCTGTCTGTCGATCGGTCTTTCTGTCTGTCTGTCGGTTTATCTGTCGGTCTGTCTGTCGGTCTGTCGATCGGTCTGTCTGTCGGTCTGTGTGTCTGTCTGTCTGTATGTTGGTCTGTCTGTCGGTCTGTTTGTTCGTGGCATAGTTATAAAAAACTTGTTCAAATTTTGGACCTGGTAAAATTTTGGTAAAAATTCAATATTCCAAAACAAAATGACGGCCTGCTGATATATTAAAAAACTATTTTCGCAATTTCCCTTCAAATTACGTACAAAAATCAATTGTGTAGGAATCAATCTGGTGCCTATTAAAACAGTTTAGAACTGTCTGGTGTCTGTTAAACTTTAAGAGGAGAGAAAAACATTTTAATTTAGAGGGGAAATATTTTTTATATTTCTTAGTTTTTAAAGACCTATCTTATGGCACCAAATTTAGGTGGTACCCGCGGTAACTATTTTGGAACCTTCATTTCATTTGATGGGTGGTACAACGAGATAATTCTTAAACAAGGGTGATAAGAAACTGAAAACCCCATTTCGCTCTAAGTTAAGCAATTCAGATTCTACAGTTATTGTAAATACGGAAATTATTAAATTTAAACGTCAATATTTCGAGAACAATTTAAGTTGTTCTGACGGTTTATGAAAACCTGAAAATTCCGTGTCGACAATTGTTTGACATCTCTTCAACAAAGGAGCTAGGGCGGTGTCAATATATATAAAATGACCCTGTACATGTCATTATTTAGTTCCGCGCGTAGACATTAAGTAGAAATATATAAATTATGTTTTCTTTCACTTTTGTAGACAAAAAAGAAACAAAAGGATTAATTGCGAGCAAGTTCCGGGTAAGGGCACAGGGCCGATTTTTAATTTTCCCCGTAAGAATGAAGCACTGCAATCGTGAAAATTACTCCTCCGAGATTTTTTCAGATCTTCACGTTTCAGAATCTCTGCCAAAAAAACATGTTTTCTCAGTTCCGTCAGTCTGTCTGTCTGTTCGAAGAATAGCTAAAAAGTACTTAACCGATGAACCGGAGGATCATATGGGGATGACTTGGTAATATTTAGGTAAAAATTATGGAGGAGCAAAATGGCAGCCTAGTAAATTGAAAAAATGTTACTAGAAAATTCACTTATTCAATTTATTTCATTTTTTGTAGAAATTAAATAAATTGAATAAGTAAAAGATGAACTGATAAATTAGCATGAATTCAAGACGGCCAAATATATTTTTTAAAAATCAGCTTAAAAACCGCCTTATTGCACTAAAATTAGTGAATTTAGTGAACCGGTAAAATTTTTTGTACAAGTTTAACGTGGCTGAACAAAATGGCGTTCTAATAAAATTAAAAAACCGAAGTAATCCTTTATCCGGAACTTGCCCATTATTAATCCTTCCTTTTCTTAGAAATAGTAAAGTATCATCCTATTTATTTTATCATAACTTCATTTAGTACTTACATTATATAATTTGTGTCAAGGAGGAATTCCTTATGAAGGTACTTCATGGTGATTGGGGTAAAGCCAATCTGTAAAAGAACCAACCGGAAATTTCTCCCGATTTGATAACATTTTTGTCTGCCATATCTACTTTAGTTTTAAAGTTAACCATATGAACCAAAAAACAAATTGTACAGTTATTACTTAATTAGTTTTTTTTCTAATCATTTAAAATAACAAAATACTATCAATTTTCTAAGATATCACCATAAGTTTTATTTATTTCAATGATCTACTCCGTTTATTATACAGGGTATTCGGGAACAACGTGGAAACTTAAGGCCGTGATTCTACATGAAAAAATAATTGTAGCAAGTCATTTAAAAAAATGTCAAAATCTCAATGGTTTCCTAGTAACGGATGATCAAAGTTGCATTTTTAATTTTAAATTTTGGGAATATTTAATTTTTTTTTCACGAGCAACTTGATATTTCATACATAAGTTTAAGATAATGGACGCTCTTATCCAAAGGTAAAAATGTTTATTTAAGTTGCCACTAGAGGGACTTTACCTACAACTACTCTTACTTCAAATCGATAAATCATACCGTTTAGCCGCAAATCGGTATTAAAGTTGTATCCAATTAAATTATTATGATTTACATGTCATAGTCAAGATACTTTTATTAATACCAGTAAAAGAAATTAAATTTGACATTTAGTCTATTTTTCAGTTTGAAAACTTGCCTAAATGTTCAACATAAGTAATTTATTCCTTATTTAAAAAACGGCTTATCAATATTCGAATGTAGAAAAGAGGACATGCACTTTGCTATGGGAGAGCAAATGGAAAATGCAGAAGCATTTGCCTATATGCCCTCATGAAAATTGAAAATTAGCGAAGATGATTAAAAAAATCACATTATATAAGTGTGCTAATGATTTTTATATAATTTTTACTTCCAAACATTTTGCTAAATACGCCACTGTCTGCCCCTAACATTTGTCGCTTTAAGCTCGTCTATCTTTGCCTAATTTTGCAACGAATTAAATTTATTTCATTTATTATTCACATTTTGGAAGCTTATTTTCAATGTAAAAACAGAGAGAATACAAACATGTGCATGATTAATTATTTAACACAAAAAGATGTTTAAATTTCTGAAACTCATGATAGATTATAATATTATATCTACTTATATTTTATTAAAAGTGACATGTACACCAAATGTACATTAGTCCAACTGTTAAATTTGGAAGGGAATTTAGGAAACTTTATTTGTTTTATGTGTAGTGGTTTAAGATTTTTTCGTTTCTCGAAAGCTCAAAAAAAGGTACGGACGCGCGTACAGTGAGATAAATCGCCAAAACCTTCGGCACCCTATATATTACGGTTCTTTTAGATTTTAGCAATATATGGCTTACATAATATAAAATACTTTAGGTAGATGTATTTATTTCGTTTAGTCTCTGATATAAGTGCGTGGTCTTCATATATTTTGCACCAACATATAGCATTTATTTTTTTAGAGATTGAAATAAGCTTTAAATGTAAAAGTTATAGGATTTTTCCTGCAGCGCCAAGATTTTTTAATCAGCGTAAACAGATGAACATCGTAAATTTGACAAAAAGTACCAAATTGTATTTTTTTTTAATGGAATACACTGCATATTATTTTTTTAATTACAATCCTCCCCTAATCTCCCGATTTATACAATAATATTGTCAGTTATTCCCCGAAGTTTCTCAAAAAAAATTTTAGTTTGTTAATGAATAAATTAACTACGTCACGATGCACTTGACCTGCTGACTTTAAAGGGCTGCTCTAGCTATAAATCACTACCAATTACGGCAGATTCAGACGACTTGAGTCTAATATCTAACGTAGGTTATTCCTAAAACTTTGCCAATATCTATGAGGAGGGAACACATTTCGGATAACTAACCTTATTCCGATTATCCTTATCGCTATCTTTCCTTTAGAATATTCTCCACTACCTACCAGGACCGCATTCTGGGGTACCCTCCTTAGGCCTGTGTATTATCCGTAACCTAAAGTTTATACACTTAAGTCGTTTAAATCCCCATTATGTTTAGATATTAAAAAAGTACCTGTGCTAGGGAGAAGTTGCACGTCTAATTTCTACAACTGATATGAATAATTTCAGTGAATATATGCTCTACTGCTGTTCTATAAAGGAAAGATGTTACTCAATTTCAAGAGCAGGCGGGAGGCCTAAAGAGAAGCGACCGGTGTGAAAATATATTATGTTTTATATTTATTCTAATTATTTTGTCAGTATTTTACATTGAAGAAAAAGCGGACTAATTAAGCATCATGCTTTAGGTAGTCTGGGTTTCTGACATATGCAATAATCAAAAATTACCCGAGGCGACTTTGAAGAAGCTGTTGATCGCGGTATATCCTGCGATATTCCCGATGAGTTTCATTTGTGTTGAAAACTGCACTACGTTAAGTTTTTCTCGAGTTGATTATCCCATACATAAATAGTTTAGTTTCGATTATGACCGATGATCAACTATCATTATTTGCAGGTAACACTAGTTTTCAGGTAAGTTTTTTCTTGTATGTGAAATTTTGGCATAAGGAGTAAATATATAAACTGTATAT
>JAUTXW010000889.1:0-10281 GCA_030620095.1 Kuschelorhynchus macadamiae | reverse complement strand
ACATCTGGTTTTATGCAACCACCCCCACTAACACAACCCTTTAATTTTTACTGCGCAGTCACCCCACCACCCATAACCTTGAATATGCAGCTCCACCCACGGACGGCCTTGCGATGTGTCCTTCAAAATCTTTGCGTCGAAATATACAAGGTTAAATATATATTCTATGAAAAAAACTAAATACAATAAAGTATGGATTTTCCAGCACGTTATATTAAACATTATCATTAGTCAGAAACGTTTCCATCACACTAAGAAGTTGATCTAATTTTTCGTCTTCGGATAAAAACGTTTCGACCACACTCATAACATTTCGAACATTTTCCTCAGGTGTGGTTTGATAGAACTGTATGTCGTTATGACCCCAAGGTAATGTTTTTGTAGAAGATGGAATTACATAACGTTTATCATCACTGTGGGACAGAGCTACTTTGTTTACTATTTCGGTATAAACGTTATGTAATTGACTTCGGAAAGTTTTCATTTTACGAAAAATTAAACCGCCCTGTTCTACAACTTTCTGATAGTCTCTCCAGGTTAAGATTATTTTTGATAACCGATTTCTTGATACCTTTGGCTTTTTTTACTTCGTTCTTAATCGATTTTATACAATAAGCCTTAGCCCCGGTACCATAAAAACTGATTATCGGATCACCTGGAAACTCATCTTCATTCTACCCAAGACTGACATACTTTTTGAATATTAAATGTATTTCTCGACATAATTTGACGTGTCAAATTTATCCGGATTCTCAATCATACAGCGATAAAAATTATTTGTGAATACTTTTAATGTCAGGGAATCTGTATCTGTGTAGAGTAAGGAAGCATCTTTACCGAATTTCGTCTTGATAAAATTGTAAAAGAAATCATAAATTACCGTTTTTGACATGCCCAATATGGAAAATCCTATATATAGGTTTATTATATTTAATTTTCAATTGGTTCATATGTATTGCCACGAGATCTTGAGTAAATATGGAACAGCTTTTAAAATTAGGACGAGCTATTAGGGCTCTAGCACCACATTTTCCTCTTGAGTTTTCCCATTGGGTTATTAATTTTATATCCTTGCGATTTTCCACATTTTCCATGATTTTACCAAAAATTGCATTTATGATCAATTTGAACATATCTTTACCGAATTTTGTTTGCGATTTATTCCATATCAGTATTGAAATCAATATATTTTTTCAACCATTTAGATTGATCAAATTTTAAAATTCTGTGTGTTCTCATTACCATTAGGCCGTTGTTAATTGCTTGTTTTAATGTACGGTAGTGTACAATATAGTTTTTCTTATCATTAACATTCGGTATTAATTTCGACATTTTGGATGTTCCCGTTGGAGGTATAATATTTTCTACTAAAAATGGAAGATCGGCATGGTGATCGTGCAATTCTTCCGGATAATGAATATCCACTTCTAAAACATAGCCAACCGGACTGTCATCGGCAACATCCAATATGTTTAAATCCAATATTCCCTGCTCCGACAACCAATTAAAACCTCCAAATGGTAATGCTTGTGACATACTATGACCATACAAATTTGTTGCATCTAAATATGTAATAAACGATTCTGGTTTTGTAGGGTCATAGTCGGGTAAAAATATGTTGTTGGCAATATGCTTCCTTTCTGAACACTGACTTATACCCCCGCGAATTCTTTTAAAAAAATTAATTGTGCTGATATCAGTCAAGAGCTCCAACTTTACCTTGGTCATGCGCAACATACAATCAAATGATAAACTTGGAAGAGTGCAGTAATGCGCAGGATCGAGTTTATAAATATTTAAACACATATCGCGGAATTGTTCAAATACATCGCATAGCAATGTCACGTCTGATTTTAAATATAAATCTGAATAGCCCCCTAAATTCTTACATTTGAACGATGACCACACATCCTTGGCTCTGTCATAGCATTCATCACTTATATGTTCTTCTTTTAGTGTATCATAAAATTGATTTTTTGTTGGAAGATTTGGGATATTCATTTTTTCTAAAGAATCAATGAAACTGTATGGGAAAACACCTTTTTCCGCATTAGATCGAATTGATACCGATCAGGAAAGTGTTTTCCCGTTTCCCTGAAACTATCAATATCTAAACCACTACCCAAGTCTTCCAACGAAGCGGATAAAAATTTAAAACTATCAATGAATCGCAACTTTAAATATTTTTTCTTGATCGATAGGGTTTGTTTGTCGACATAATCGTGAACGTAAATGCTCTTTGTAAATGAAACATATTTTTCTTTACTCTGGGCTATGACGTTAATATTATGCCCATGACGACATAATTCTTTAATACATAGGTGGCAGTCATAACCGCTTAAATTATGGAAAATAATAGGGACGAAATTAGGTAGTTTATAATTTAAATTACAGACGGAATGAGCAGCACCAAATCGTTTCTTCCCCGTTATGTGACAATGATCTCTTACTTTTTTTTTCATTGTCGATAAAAGGCTGCTCACATATACAACATGTTTTAGCATTCGCGAATTCATTCTCTTCCTGAGGTGTTAAACGGTTCATTGGTTTAATATCTTTTAGATATGTATTATAAAGGTGCCTTAAATCGCTTTCTATACGAGAAACAAATACTTGGGCTGCATCATTTCCGCGGTACAATTCAAATTTAGAAACAGTATCATCAAAAGAACATTTTATGACGTATGCAAAGGAATATGGTTCGTGTTTAACACTCTGCATTGTGTAAGAATTTTGAGGACTTGGCTCGGCTATTGGTAATGGTTTTAGAACCGATTCGAAGTCGGCATATACGACAAATGGAACTCGCATTTGCTTTTCTATGCTTTCAAATTTTAAAATATTTTCAGGTACACTCTTTCCAAACTTATCAACCCTAATATCCTCTGAGGGTGTCAATGTGTATAGGTGATTACAATCATTTTTCTGGTGTAAAGTTATAGCTGATAATGAAGCAAAATAAACGAGACAACCATCACAAAAATACAATTTACTTTTAACTTTGCTAATTTGACTAGACACTAATCGAGATAAATCTGTGATCCAACAATAATGACTTTTTGTACAACGTGCATCGCAAACATGTGTATCATCATGAGCTTGAATATTACAATCACTGTTTATTAACAATAAATTTACATGATTTAATAATTTTTTGCTCGCATACCTAAGTGGACCAACTATTTCATACTTCATCTTATTATTTTCAAAAGTAGATTCTACACCATACACATTGACTGAAATGTTATTTTGTTTCTCAAATTTACTAATATCACACAATTTTACTGGAAAATCCATACCTGTTACATCCAACACAGTTGAAAAATGGGGATATGATGAAACTTGTGTTGGCATATTGATTGTGGGAAACATCGCTGAAGTTACAGCCCAAGCGAAGCAGCACTCGTCTTGGTTCACCACATTAATCACAGCCTTTTTGCTCTCTATGAATCTCGGTAGTTTGATGTATGATGAGCCGCTTACTGGCCTAAACTCGTTGATGTTCACTTCCAGATATAGAATTTTCTCAAGCGCCCACCCTATAAACACACAAAATATTGTAATTCACAAAACAACACTGTTAAATATTTAAACATACCTGAATCTTTTTCTTGAAATTCCATAGATTGGGTCTTCATTGCATCCACAAACGATTGGTATACAGTTTCCAAATCATCCCCATCCGTGATTACTTGATTGGTTGTATTAAACGATTTGTCGCTGCACACGTCCTGAGATGGTAGCAGATATTGACCAAAAACAACCATGTTTATCTTCAGAGCCCCATGCGATGTCAGCATTCGACGCACCAAATCCAACACTTTCTGCTTAATATCATCGAAGAATGCAGTAAAATCGGCATGGATACTGTCGCTGCTCACACGATATGTCGCGATGCGATTTCTAAAGGCACCATCTATCATTTCTACACCTTGTGATAATGGTATACATGCATTATTTCTATGCACCAATGTTCTTTGGTGAGCCCCCATTCGGTTTGCCGGAACAACAACATTACAAACATCGCAGCTTTGCATTTTTGGGGAATTTGATGAAGAGGGTCCTGCAACATCCAACCTTACACGCTTTCCTCCAACACCAAAATCATCATCCGGTCTTCCCCTACACAACTCTCTTTTGTGACGCAACAGACTGTAACTGCGGGTAAATGATGCACCGCACATATCACACACGTAACTCATGTTTAATTTAATTGAAAGTTCAATTACACGTCTCACTTCAGTTATAACACAATATGCTTACACCACCAATCTTTTATATGAAATGGTTTGCATGGTCATATGATGATGTCACATCGCTTCAAGGACAAATATTGAAAACGTGGTATGCGCAATTCCCCAAGGTCGTGGGGCGGGGTTTAATCTCATGGTCATTGGGGCGGGGTTTAATCTCATGGTCATGGGGCGGAGCTTAATCTCAAGTTCAGGTGTGCGCTCAAGAAAAAGCGTGATGCGCGCTCAAGGTCATATGACGTCACATCGCCTCAAGGCCAAACTACACAGCACACCTGGGCTCTCAAGGTCAGGAGTAGTGGTGGGGGGTGAATCAGTTCCCGTATTTGATATCTACTGTAATCTTTATATGATGGTGTACCAACATAGGTTTGAATTGTTTTTCTAGTTTGTTCCAATATGTCTGACAAGTTTAAATTTGTTGTTGTGTCACTAGAAGGATCTGAAGTTTCTGCTATAACAGTTGATGACAATGGTTGTACTACAGGAGAGGAAGAAGTGATACTACTGTCATTTAAAAATGTTGGTAGTTCTGTAGGGAGTGACGGAGTTTTTCCTGTTTTCTGAATATTTTTCGTCGGAGTTGATGTTTTATAAAGCTTTGTAGGTGTTTTGAAATCTTCATACTTTGAAACTCTTTCTTCTTTTAAATCGAATGGTTCGGATTTACCAATACTTGAAATTAGCTGTTTAAGTGGTTGTGTTATTGGTCTATAAGTTTGTTCTAATTCGGACTGAGCAGTAGAAGTAGCTAATTTCAAGCTTTGATATTTCTGCTTCACGGCTTGTCTCGATCTTATTAATTCTCGAGCTAAACGTTTATCCATGCTGTACAAGTTTTAAATGAAATAAAACTGCAAATTTTTTACTTTTATAAATATATAAAGGAATCGAATTTACTCCTATATCTGCCGTGATTTACTTCACAATCTTTGTCAATTACAAGAAAGCCATATGGATCCATCCAACAGTTAGCACAAATATTTTTAAACTGATCAAATGTCATATCCAATATACAGTGGTCATTATATATATGTTTTAAACTCTAACAGTCCTGTTTTAGTTAGTAATAAGTTTGCATTTTCTCGAATTAGACGTTTAAGGATTGAGGAATATCCTTGAAAAATAAAAAAACAATCGGTGTTTCTATGCCTTCCATGCGTGAAATAGTCCCTAATAATAGATTGATTATGACAAGGAATATCATCAAAAATGATAACGGAATTTGGCTTTATCTCATGAGGTGAAATAATGTTCTCATGGCTATCATATTCAAAGTATCCAATTTCTTTCATAGGCTTTAACAACTTTCTTAAATATTCATATTTTGGTTGATCTAATGACTTTTAATAAACATAGACATTTTCAAACCTAATTCCATTAGGATGCTCGAGCAGTGTAAGCATAACGTTGGTTTTACCGCTACCACTGCAACTAACTATAAGCCCTCTTTTTGAACCACCGCAAAATAAGTCACCATGCTTTCTCAACTGTTTACTTAAAATTTTTTCGTCATGATTATTTACTGGTAATGAGAATTTTTGTTTTTCAATCCTCATTCTTAATCACACTAGTAAATATTTTTAGCTGTAAAAGTATTTATACCAGAAAAATGTCAATGTGCTTTTAGTATAAAAAGAACTTCAATGACTGTGGGTCGCCATAAGTTGAAAAAAACTATTAAAACACGTAATAGAAAAGGCTCTGGTTTAGTAAATAAATTAATTAGTAAACTACCTTTCGAAGTTCATATACCAGGATATAATTATTGTGATCCCGGCACCAACTTGGAAAAAAGATTAACTAGAGGTGACGTTGGTATAAATCCATTGGATTCCGCTTGCAAAGAACATGATATATCTTACTCTCAGACTGAAGATTTATCAAAAAGACACATATCTGACCAAATATTAGAAAAAAAAGCCTGGGATAGGGTAAAAGCTAAAGATTCTTCTATTGGTGAAAAAATTGCAGCTTTAAGTGTTGCAGGAATAATGAAGGGTAAAAGAAAGTTCGGTTTGGGATTAAAAAATACAAAAGGGGGTAAACTTAAATTGAGAAAAAAACGTATCATTCGAAGACCCAAAAAAATTGGAGGATTTCTACCTCTTTTGTTTCCCATTCTTGGCGCCCTGGGTGCACTAGGTGGAGGCGCGGCAGGAATTGCTAAGGCAGTAAATGATGCTAAAGCAGCTAAACAGCAACTAGAAGAAATACATAGACATAATATTGCAATGGAAAATGCTTCTAAAGAAGGCAAAGGATTATATATTAGACCATATAAAGGAAAGGGGCTATTTATTAGACCTTATAAAGGAGGATCCGTCAAAATGAAAGCAATCAGACAAAAAAAAAACTCAAAATAAGTTTTCCAAAAAGAGCACTTACGAACAATGATATTATTAAATATGTAAAGCTGTTAAAAATAACTGGCTTTAAAGGTGTTTTTATGCTCGATGAACTTCCAAAAAAAATTAATCTGAAAGAATGTGGTATTGTAAATTTGGATAAAAAACAAAATAAAGGATCTCATTGGACTGCTTATATTAAAAATAACAAAAATGTAATATATTTTGATAGTTATGGAAATTTAAAACCACCTTTTGAACTTCTCAAATATTTTAATTCGAATGGCAAAGTGGATGTATTTTATACTTATGAAAATAAACAAAAATTTAATTCATATAACTGTGGTCAACTATCCCTAAAACTTTTGCAAAAAAATATATAAACTAATTATTTATTGTAATATATCATTCATAAATAAACTGCAATGTCTACCACAATTGCCATATCAGGAAACAGTTCTGTTTTGTCTGCTGATTTTAATCCGCCCATATATTTAGAGGATGAAAAACAATATTACCTGGGTTTAGCTGATTTTGAAACGTTTATGACTATTCCCAATATAAAAGAAGGATATAATAAATTTTATATAGATAATAAAGTAATTGTTATTCCCGACGGAACTTATGACATTACAGATATAGAACCATACATAAGAGAAAGTATAGAAGATTTATTTCCGAGTGAAAAAATTTTTTTTCTTTTAAAAGCAAATGTTAATACTCTAAAAACTTTTTTAATGTGTAGTAGAATAATTGATTTTACCAAGGAAGATTCGATAGAAAAAATGTTGGGTTTTAGCAGGATACTAGAAGCTATGAAAGAGGAAGAATCAGATAATGTTGCAAAAATAACTAAGGTGAATGCTATTTGTATTGACTGTAATATTTGTGTCGGTTCTTACAATAATGGTAAACCTGTTCATATTATTCACCAGTTTTATCCAACTGTAGCTCCAGGGTATAAAATAGTTGAATCTCCTTTGCCCATTTTGTATTTTCCAGTTAGCGTCAAAGCAATTAACAATATAACAGTTAAAATAGTTGATCAAGACGGAGAACTTATCAGTTTTAGAGGAGAAACTATAACAGTAAGGTTACATTTACAAACAAGTGAAATATAAAATGGTTGTTAGATATAATAGAGCCCTTGGGATGAGACTTGCCCCTACCACTATCAACAAAATAAAAACTTGTAAAAAGAAAAAGCCTAAACAACAGTTCAGTATCAAATCCAACACCAACAAGTTAAGACGAAATAATCGAAAATTTCTCACATCCTTGGGTTTCACTGTTTTAAAATAATGAACATATTAAACGTAAACGAAAAGCTTTATGTAGACAATTCCATCGTCAGTTCTGAGCTTCACACATATCAACCATATATTTCTTCAAAATTCGATTACAATGATGAAATAAGGATCCCAATTCAAGAACTCGATGCTTACACTCTACCATCAGATAGTTTACTTTATATCGAAGGAAAATTAACTAACACAGAAGGTAAATATAAGAAAGAATTGCTATTTATTAACAATGGTATAGCCTTTTTGTTCAGAGAAATCCGCTATGAACTAAACGGAATTACTATAGATTCAATAAGAAATGTTGGATTAGCATCAACCTTAAAAAGCTACCTTTCTCACAATACCAACGAAAGTTTAAAACTGGAAAATGCAGGTTGGTTTCCACATCGGAAAGAAGGTGATACAATTTTAGTTGATAATGATGGAAAATTCTCCGTATCCATACCACTAAAAATGCTTTTAGGATTTTTTGAAGATTACAGAAAAATTATTATGAATATGAAACAGGAATTGGTTCTTATTAGATCAACTGATGATTTAGATGGTGTTATTTTCAAAGAAGATCCGGCACACCTTGTTACTGCTCCTGACACTCCATTGGTTACTTTCGATAAAATTTATTGCAAAGTTCCTCACATTCTAGTTGATATGCCACAACAACTTGCTCTATCAAAAATATTAGAATCAAATAAAGATATATTGATAGGATTCAGGAGTTGGGAACTTGTTGAATATTCTTCTCTAACCGAAACAACCCATCACACATGGCCGGTAAAAACAACTAGTAAACTAGAAGCTCCTCGTCATGTTGTGATTGGCTTTCAAGAAAACAGAAAAGGGAAAATTGTTAAAGATATGAGTAAATTTGACAATATTACCTTGTCAAATATTAGAGTATATTTAAATTCTGAAAGATATCCTTATCACGATTTGTACTTAAATTTCGAAGAAAACAAATTTTCTGCTTTATACGAAATGTTTGCCAACTTTAGACAGTCTTACTATGGTGTTCCAAATGAACCCATTTTTAATCCTGAACAATTCAAAAACATTAGTCCTATTACACATATTGATTGCTCCCATCAAAAAGAAACAATTCAAACGGGATCCGTAGTAATGAGAAATGAATTTGAGACACACAATGTAATTAAAAAAGATACTTCTGCTTATTGTCTTATTTTACATGACAAATTATTTAGCTACAACCCTCTTACTAAAATTGTGAAACAATTATAAACTTTATCCCCACTATTTTCATATTTCGATTTAATTTAAAGAAATTTTCAAAAGCTTTTAGTTTTAGTCATGACATCAAAACTACAACTACAAATTGAAAAATTTATTTTTAAAATTAATCAACTGAAAGAAGAAATTGCAAATTATTCAAGTAAAAAAAGTCTCATTAAAAAATTTGCTGCTTTGAAAATATGAGATTGGTTATAGATATTCAAGGATTCAAGGATGAAAAAAATAAATTTATACCGAAAGAGCTTGCAGCTTTTGATGGTTATGAAATGACTCATTACATTTTTAAAAAGCCTTTTCCAATGGAGTTTCTTTCACCTGATTGTCACAAGCAGGCGGTATGGTTAACGAAAAATTATCATTGTATACATTGGAATAATGGATTTACTCCATTACATCATTTCCCAAAAATAATTGAAACACTTACGAAGAAAGCAGATTTTGTTTTTGTAAAAGGAAGCGAAAAAAAGGATTTTATACAGAAATATTCTAAAAAGCCTGTGATTGAAATAGATGAACAACCAGCGCTAAAGCTAATGGAACCAAAATACTTCTATCATTCAAAATCACCTTGTATGTGTGCTTTGACAAATGTGTTATTTTTATATGACAATTGTTTTATGAATGAATAAAAATATAAAAAAACTTAATTACCTTTTTATTTTGCATTAACCAACCATGATTGAATACAATTAATATGATACCTTAAATCTAATTTTCTAAATTCATTTAAAAGTTCATACTCATTTGTATATTTTAAATAATCATTACAAAATTTAGCGGCTAATTTACATTGTTCCATTCGATCTATATTATTAACATATGCTGACAAATCTTGTGCTTCTGCGTCTTCTTCGCCTACAATTGATAAATATTGGAAGTATGCAGCAGATATAATAAACTCTTCATACATTTCAGTAACCATTTGCTCCATTATAAATATTATTAAATTTATTCTTCCTTTTCAATTTCTTGAAGAATAGTATCCTCGTCAATAAATTGCTTCAAGTCTTTTAAATAGTAACCAAAGCCAATATCTTTTAGATCTTGAATAAGTTGAAAAAAATTTAATGTTTCAATGTATTTGTTGCAACAGAGGGCAGCCTTTACGAATTCCTCAGATTGATTACA